>JAGFNQ010002632.1:443882-512271 GCA_024364735.1 Boesenbergia rotunda | reverse complement strand
CACTTGTAGGGAGTAAGTATTGCTTAGTGATAGTAGATGACTTTTCCTAGGTTCACTTGGGTCCATTTCATGAAACATAAGGATGATACTCTAAATATATTTATAGGTTTTAGCAAAAGGGTAGAAAATGAAAAGAATACCAAAATAAACCGAATTAGAAGTGACCATGGTGGGGAGTTCCAAAAACGCTAACTTCACACAATTTTGTGTTGAAAATGGATACAAGCATGAGTTTTCATGCCCTAGGACTCCTCAACAAAATGGGTAGTTGAGAGGAAAACCGAGCCCTACAAGAAGCCGCTAGGACTATGCTTAATGCATACCTCTTCCTAGCTACTTTGGGCCGAAGCGGTTAACACCGCTTGCTATATTCAAAACCGAGTATTGGTACATAGGTTTTTAGGAAAAACACCCTTTGAACTTTGTAATGGAAGGATACCCCAAGTCCACTATTTCAGGGTCTTTGGATGTAAAGCTTACATCTTAAACACCAAAGACGACCTAAGAAAATTTGAATCAAAGGCCGATGAAGGAATCTTAGTAGGGTATTCATTGACTAGTAGGGGTTATAGAGTGTACAACAAGAGGACAAAAGTGATTGAGGAGTCCTCAAATGTCAAATTTGATGAAACCACTAGTACCTACCCTAGGAAGGCCTCAATTGATAAGGATATAGAAGAGGTCCAACCCCTTGCCCAAAGACTTCAAGATCTACAATTGGAGGGAAATGATCAAGGGGGAGTAAGAAGTACCCTAGAGGATGAGGAAGAAGGAGTAAATGAACCTACAATCTCTAGACCCTTGAGACATCATCATGATCATCCCATTGACCAAATTGTAGGCGATGTCACTCAAGGAGTAAGGACTAGGTCATACTTTAGGGATCAGACTAGCCAAATAGCTCTAATCTCCCAATTAGAACCAAAGACCATTGATGAAGCATTGGGAGATGTTGATTGGGTGTTGGCCATGCAAGAAGAGCTAAACCAATTTGAGAGGAGTGAAGTTTGGGAGTTAGTTCCTAGACCCACCGATTGTACCATTGTAACCACGAGATGGGTCTTTAGAAACAAATTAGATGACCAAGGCAAAATCACTAGGAACAAGGCTAGACTAGTAGCTAGGGGCTTTAACCAAGTTGAGGGACTAGATTACGATGAGACCTACGCCCCCGTAGATAGGCTAGAATCAATTAGAATTCTATTAGCCTATGCCGCTCACATGGGATTCACACTTCACCAAATGGATGTGAAGTCAGCATTCTTAAATGAGATTATTAAGGAAGAGGTTTATGTAGAACAACCCCCCGGGTTTGAGGACCCTAACTATCCAAGACACGTATTTAAATTAAGAAAAGCCTTATATGGATTGAAACAAGCTCCCCGGGCTTGGTATGAGAGGCTTTCTTCATTTTTGGTGTCTAAGGGGTTTAGGAGAGGAACAATTGACCCTACATTGTTCCTAAAATCTAAGGATAAGGACATATTTGTTGCCCAAGTCTATGTAGACGATATCATTTTTGGGTCAACAAATAATGACTTCCTACAAGAATTCATCAAGTGTATGGAAGATGAATTTGAGATGAGTCTAGTAAGAGAGTTAACCTTTTTCTTAGGCCTTCAAGTTAAGCAAACTAATGAAGGTACACATGTATTTCAAACCAAATATGCTAAGGAGATGCTAAAGAAATTTGGTTTAGAACATGCTAAGGAAGCATCTACACCCATAGGAACTAATGTAAAAATGGACAGTGACCTTGAAGGCAAAATGGTAGACTCTAAACAATATAGGAGCATATGATTGGTAGCCTCCTATATCTAACCGCTAGTAGACCCGATATACTTTTTGTGGTAGGTATGTGTGCTAGGTACCAATCTTGTGCAAAAGAGTCCCATTTAATTGTGGTCAAAAGGATCCTAAGGTATGTGAAAGGAACCCTAAATGTCGGACTTTGGTATCCTAGAACCCAAAATCTTGATCTAATTGGATACACCGACTCGGACTATGCGGGTTGCAAGTTAGATAGGAAGAGTACAAGTGGAGGGTGTCAATTTCTTGGGTCTTCTTTAGTTAGTTGGAGTAGTAGGAAACAACCATGCGTTGCCCTATCCACAACGGAAGCAGAATATGTGGCAATGGGTGGATGTGTTTCCCAACTCCTTTGGATCATGCACACCTTAGAGGACTATGAGCTACATTACACCAAGGTCAAAGTCTTGTGTGATAATGTAAGCACGATCAACCTAACTAAAAATCCGGTTCACCATTCTAGAACAAAACACATTGAAGTGAAACATCACTTCATTAGAGACCATGTGGCAAGGGGAGACATAGAGCTGCACTATGTTGAATCAAAGTCGAACTTAGCCGATATCTTTACCAAGCCTCTTCCCGAATCGGAGTTTTCATCCTTAAGAAGAGGCCTTGGAATGTGTTTTGTAGAAGTATAGAATGAACTTGGAGACCTTAGCTTTGAAAAAGGGTGCTTGATCCATTAGTGTGATACATTTGGCTCACTTGTGCTTGTGGCACATTGTTGGACCATTAAAAGTATCAAAATATCAAAACTAGACCAACTATGGGGGAGGCAAGTGTTTAATCAATGGATACCTTGCCAAAGAACATAGTTGGACATTTTAAACCTTTGAAAACCATTTTATGTTTTACATACTGTGCCATGTTTTTATAAGTCATATATTTGCAAATTTGGTTTCAAAGTTTGGTACAAAATGTAGTAGTTTTCATAACTTTTGGGTTTTTATCAAAAGTCATACATGTTTAAAAATTTATATGGTTTAATATTTTTCCCTGATAGAGTATAATATTTCAAACATGTATGCAAAATTTTACAATTTTTGAAATTTTCTGGAATTTTCTAGGAGTTTCTGAAATTCGACAGAAAACCTGAAAAATCAGACTGATAGCGTATCAGTCGACTGCCCCATGGGCAGTCGACTGGCATGCTTGTTTTTCAGCACTGTAAGAAATTTCAGAAATCAATAATTCTCAAATTTGATGTCATAGGGTTTGGTTGCTTAAGGCAATCATTTTGATGGTGTCAAAGGGGGAGAATGGGTAGTTTAAGTTAGAATTTTGACTTAAAATGAATGATTTTAGGTATTTTGTCTAACTTAGACCTTGAAAGGTTAAAAGTTGGAGAGAAGACATGGATTAAGGGGGAGGTACCTCTTAGGTTCGGATATGTCTTACATTCTTATTGATGGTGTTAAGTGGAAACTTAACTTAGAATGTGATTAGAATTGAAACTGTGGAGAGGACATAGGTTAAGGGGGAGGTTGCCTCTTAGGGTTATTATGTCTCACAATGTTTCAATTGCTATCTTTTGCTATTACTATTGCTGCTATTTATCTCTAACTTTAACGTATTACCACACATCAAAAAGGGGGAGATTGTTGAGGCAATCGGCCCTTGAATGATTGGAATATCATGGTTTTGATGTGTGGGCGAATAGGTTTAAAGTTAGAGTGTTGTGTTGTATTTGATATGTGTGATTGAGTTTGCAGGACTTGGAGAATCACACTTGGTGGACCTATCCGAGGGACGAGAGCCGAGGGAGGAGAGCTCCAAGGGCAAGCCGGGAAGTGGACTTCAAAGGGCACACGTGAAGGGTGGCATGGAGGCAAGCCAAGGGAAGGCTTGCGTACGCATCCGAGGGACGATAGCCAAAGGAAGAGGACTTCAAAGGGCGAGCCAAGGGAGCAGACCTGAAGGCACACGCGAAGGAGAAGGTTCGGAGTGGCTGGAACTGAGCTGGGAGGCAGGGCAGTCGACTGGCCCAGAGGCAGTCGACTGCCAAAACTCACAGAAAGTTCGCAGCTTCGGACCAGTCGACTGGCCAAGGGGCAGTCGACTGGTACACCCCAAAACTAGCCGTTGGTTAGCTGTTTGCTAGCCGTTGGCTAGCCGTTGGAAGACATTTAATGCCGGGGCAGTCGACTATCATCTGGGCAGTCGACTGGTGTGAGTCTGAACAGACTGCGAATCTGTCCTTTTCACCTATAAAAGGAGGCCTCGTTACACGTGTCTGTACGGTTCCGTACAGTAACGAAGTGCTGCCAAATTGTAGAGTGAATTCTTACTTCCTTCATTGTATTTCTACATCTGTAAAGAGGAAGCATTTGCTGTGAAGGTTTCTCCACCTCAAGGAGACTTTTCGATAGTGAAAAGTGGTGCTCGCGGCGTGGATCCTTGGACTAGTCACCCATCTGGGTGGATACCAAGTAACTGAAAGTGTTAGCATTGTTTTTGTATTTCTTTTATATATTATTTCCGCTGTGCTAACAAGACTGCAGAGTTCAAGATCCGAAAAAGTGCATTCACCCCCCCTCTGCACGCCACATCGATCTTTCAGTTGAGACATTTGAATTCAAGTAGATCAGTGATAGTTACCATTTTGTTAGTTAATTTAGGCTCTAAAATCCATGTTTGATCCATATTTTACATGCTTAATCTTGAATTTACCCTAGGTTCCATGGATTAATTCAATTTTGGGTTTTATTGCAAATCTTTGCAATTTTGAGATGTTTTGATATCTAATTTGAATCTGACTTTTGTAGGCTGAAGGATTATGGACCTAGTCAAGTTGGGTCAAGTATGAGTCAGAATCGGGCTCAGATCAAGGCGATCAAGTTGTGGAAGAATGTGGGTCGTCCATTCGAAAATTAAGGAGATCTGAGCCATCTATGGCAGATCCGGGTGATCCCAGCTGAGAAGAGGTAGATCTGACCTTCAGATTTAAATCTGGGAGTTTAGGGTTCAATCAAAGCAGATCTGACCGTCGGATGGGATCAGGATGATCAGATCCGTCCATTTCCAACAGATAAAAATTGTCTCGCCCGATTAGATTTGGTCGTTGCGTGCCGCTGTTCTTCGTGTTCTTCACTGTTCTTGCATCTTCTTCGTCGTTTCTTCATCGGATCGCGTGCCCACAGTAGAGGAAGCTTTGATTCAAGATCTCAGAGCACTGAGATCGATTTCCCGAGCGGATTGTGATTGGTACTCGTCGTTAAAGGCCCTGCGGAGAAGGTTTCGCCAACGGGTCGCATTCCACTCGATCGCTTCTTATTTGCTCAACTTCATCAATCGGAGCTGTCAGAGTATTTAGAAGGGTTTTCTGAAGGACTCTGATTGTTCCTGAACCATCAGCGCCACCAGATTCATCAAGCAAGAGGAGTTCGGATGGATCTTCAGCTACGCCAGTGAACTAGCGCAAATCGTCCGCGGGCAATCGGATTCAGATGATCTGTGAGCTAGAGGGTTTCTGGTTGAATCTTGAGTGACAGCAAGATAGTTCTCGAATTGAAGAGTGAATCTGTTGTTTAGTTTTCAATTTTTGCATTCGTTTCTGCAATTGTCGATTCTGTATCTGCAAACTTTCAGACACTGATCGGTCTATCGACTGACCCAAGCATAATCTGATCGGTCTATCGACCAATCAGGCTTGCATCTGATCGGACTGTCAACCGATCAGGTAGTCCCAGCTTAGATTCAACCCTGTTTTGTTTAAGCTTGTCTTGTTTCAGATCCTACGACTCTGCAGTTTGGACGCAAACTACTTTCATTCAATTTTAATTCTCAAATTCACTTAATTATAGCTTCCTTGCACTTAATTTTAGTTTTGAATTCCAATCTTATCATTTCTAGTTGTATGGTTTAATTATCAATTAGTTTAAGTGTAGTTTTGGCAATCATATTTGCTTAGCTAAGTTCATTTTATTCCTGCTATTTCATTCTTATTTGCAAAACAAACCCCCATTTTATTAGAAAACGCAAAACATTTGACGACAACCAAATTCAAGTTTGAATCAAACATCCTAAACTAGTCATTGGAAAAAAATACGACTTGAGACCCCTTTACTACATTTTCTTTGTGAGCTAGGGTTTTCAATCTATAAATATCTAAATTTAAGACTCATTCGTGACACCCGTTGGGTCTATCAAATTTTTGGCGTCGTTGTGGGGAAATAACTAGTTGAGTTTGTTTGATTTTTGCTTGCGTGCTATTTCCATATCTTGTGATCTATTTTACTTGTTTCATTTTTTTCCACATACATTTGCTGTGATTTGTGTTTGTTTTATAACCAGGTCTGTAGGTGGTGATCTTGAGGAACTTGACCCTGAAATTGAGAGGACTTTCAGAGCAAGGAGGAACCAAGGCAGAATTTCAGAGGCTATTGTTATTCCTCCTACTCAGACCATTTCTACTCATTCGGGCACTATTATGGCAGACCACCAAAAAACCATGAAAGAACTTGTAGCACCTGATGATGCCTTCCAGTACTCAAGCATTGCTTACCCAGAGCTTACTGGTGACTTTGAGTTGAGATCAGGACTTATCCACTTATTGCCTAAATTTTAAGGACTATCTGGGGAAGATCCAAACAGACATCTGCACGATTTCATGTAGTCTACTCCACCATGAAGCCTTAGGGAATTTCTGAAGAGGATATCAAGCTGAGGGCATTTTCATTTTCCCTGACTGGAGCAGCTAAGGATTGGTTCTATTATCTGCCTACTGGGCATATTTCTAGCAGGATTTCTATGAAGAAGGCATTCCTAGAGAAGTACATTCCAGCCTCCAGAACAACAATCATCAGAAAGAGTATTTGTGACACACAGCAAGTAGTAGGGGAGACTCTTTATGATTATTGGGAGAGATTTAACAAGCTTTGCTCTAGTTGCCCATAGCACCAGATCAGTGAGCAGCTCCTCATTCAGTACTTCTACGAGGGTCTACTCCAGATGGATAGGAGTATGATTGACGCTGCAGCTGGAGGAGCCCTAGTAAACAAAACACCGGACCAGGCTAGGGAATTAATTTCAAACATGGCAGAAAATTCACAACAGTTTGGGAGTAGAGCTTTATCAACCAAAGGAGTAAATGAGGTTCATATGGTATCTAATGAGCAAAAGGAAATCAAGAATTCTTTGATGGAGCTTACTTCCCTGGTGAAGCAAATGACTTTAAGCAATGTGAGCCAAAATCAGAATTTTTCGGTACCTCCACCTTCAAGCCAAGTGATGAGGTTGTGTAGTATTTGCTCAAGCCAAGAACACAATTCGGATTTATGTCCTAACCTCCAACAAGATGAAACACTAACGGCGTTGACTAGAGGACAATTTCAAGCCAAGAATAATCCCTACTCATCTACTTACAATCCAGGTTGGAGGGATCATCCAAATTTGAAGTATGACAATTCTTTTTATCAGCAAAACCCATCACAACAGCCATTTCAGCAACCTCAACCGAATTTCCAGCAAAATCAGCAAGGGCAGCCATAATTTCAGAGTTTTCAACAACCAATTCAGCAATTTCAGTAACCCTTTCAAGGAAATCAGTCACCTTTTCAAGGAAATCAGCAAGGGTTCCAAGGTAATCTGAATTATCAGCAAGGTTGTCAGTTTTCACAGCAAGGTTTTCAGTCATTCAATCAAAATTTCAGCCCTCAAATCAGAATTTCCAGTCCACTCAGTTTCAGCCCTCACCACAACAATTTCAACCTCAAACTCAAAATTTCAGAGCTACAATTCTCAACAATTTCAACCAAGTTTCCAGCCTAATTTTCAATAATTTTCACAGCCATTTCAACCCTACAATCAGCCCCAACAACCCTACTTTCAAGGTTCACAGTAAGTTCAACAATTTCAGCAGCCTACTTCTACATTTCAAGGCCAACCAAAGACTCATGCTAACCAAGGAGGCTATGGAGGCTCTAGTGGGGTGAATGCTCAACAACAAAGGCTAGAGGAGATGTTACAACAACTTTTGCAACAACAAGGCCAACAAAGAAATGATTCCACCTTACAAAATATTGAGAGACAAATTGGACAATTGGCTAGTGGGATGAACCAAATGTAAGTCCAAGGATCAAGTCAATTACCTTCTCAAGCTACTCCCAATCCAAAGGGGAACGTTAGTGCCATCACTTTGAGGAGTGGGAAGGTTGCTTCAACTTCAAATGCTCCAAGGGCTGAATTTTCGAAAAACAAGACAGCACCTACTTTTTCAGCCCCAAACAGCCATGAAAAGACTTCAAATTCAGTTGGTTTCCATCCTAGTTCGAGCTTAACTCCTTCCTTAAATGATCCTGTGATTTTGGTGGAAAATGAAGGAGAAATCAGTGGTAAAAGTGGGCTTACAGTAGCTACTTCAGTTGGAAATTCAGTTCAGAATTCAGCTCCATAAATTTCGGCTCAAGAGGAGGAATTAAGGGTTCCTTTGCCCTTTCCACAGCGCAAAACTCAAGCCAAAAAGCAAGTGGAGAAGGATAAAGCTAAGGAATACAATGAGCTTGAGAAGTTGTTTAGTAAGGTGGAGATTAATGTACCCTTGTTGACCATGATTAAACAGATTCTTAAGTATGCCAAATTCCTTAAAGACTTATGTGTTCACAAGAAGAAGTTGAAGGAGAATGAGTTGGTCAGCTTGGGGAAAAATGTCTCAGCACTTATCCATTCCATCCCTCAGAAGTGTGAAGATCCAGGGGTTTTCACTGTGTCTTGTGAGATAGGGAGGACTATGTTTCATGATGCCATGTTGGATTTAGGAGCCTCCATAAATGTGATGCCCAGATCAGTCTTCCAGATGCTTGGTATTGGCCCTCTACAGCCTACTGGAGTGGTGATTCAGTTAGCAGACAGGAGTCAGACCCACCCAGCCGGTATTATTGAAGATGTGTTAGTAAAGGTGAAGGAGCTGATCTTTCCTGCAGATTTCTACATTTTGGACATGGAGGGGGACTACCTAGCACACAGATCTCCACTCATTTTAGGGAGGCCATTTTTGAAGACTACAAGGACAAAGATAGATGTTTATGCTGGCACACTTTCCATGGAAATAGGAGACACAGTAGTCCAATTCAGTATTTTTGATGTCATGAAGCACCCTAGAGAGGATCACTCTATTTTGAGCATTGGCATTCTAGATGAGTTGGATGATGTAGATGTACTTGTTGAGGAAGCTTCACTTGTTATTTCCAGAGGAGATGTCAGTTTAGAGGAGGCTGAGGATGTATTTGCTATTGAGGAGTATGATTCAGAGGGTATTTCAGACCTACTTCCAGCTGGAGAGGATTTTATAGGTGTAGGGGATTGCACTGAGCCCCAGGGACCACCTACTTTGATGGATATTTCAGAGGACTCAGAGTACAGGTGTGAGAGTGTAAGGGATTGTACTGAGCCCCAAGGATCACCCATACCTACTGAGCAGGCCCAGATTGAGCTCAAGCCATTACCTAATCACTTAAAATATGTTTTTCTAGGAGAGGAGCAGAATTTTCCTGTCATTATTGCTCAGCACTTAGATTCAGAGTAAGAGAGAAATTATTGCAAGTCCTGAGACAGCACAAGAAAGCTATTGGGTGGACTTTAGCAGATATACCAGGTATTAGCCCAGCTATTTGCATGCACAAGATATTTTTGGAAGAGAATGTCAGACCATTTAGGCAGCCACAGAGGGGACTTAATCCACTCATTTTGGATGTTGTAAAGAAAGTGATGACTCGACTATTACAGGCAGGTATCATTTACCCTATTTCTGATAGCCAGTGGGTTAGTCTCATTCATGTGGTGCCTAAGAAATCTGAAGTTACAGTGGTGGAAAATGGAAGCAATGAGTTAGTGCCCACCAGAGTTAAAAATTCATGGAGAGTTTGTATTGACTACAGGAAGCTAAACAAAGTCACGAGGAAAGTCCACTTCCCTTTGCCTTTTATTGATCAGATGTTTGAGAGGTTGGCAGGGAAGTCTCACTACTGCTTTTTGGATGGGTACTCAGGTTATTTCCAGATTTGTATCGACCCGGAGGATCAGGAGAAGACCACCTTCACTTGTCCCTTCGGCACATTTGCATATAGACGGATGCCATTCGGGCTCTGCAATGCTCCAGGAACTTTCCAGAGGTGCATGGTAAGTATTTTTGGTGAGTTATTAGAGCACTGTATGGAGATTTTCATGGATGATTTTTCTGTTTTTGGCACTTCATTTGATTCTTGTTTAGATAATTTGTCTAGGGTTTTGCATAGATGCATTGAGACTAACCTTGTGCTTAATTTTGAAAAATATCATTTTATGGTAGAGCATGGAATTGTATTAGGTCATATAGTCTCTAGGAGAGGTATTGAGGTAGATCCTGTAAAAATTAGTGTGATATCTTCTTTATCTTACCCCGTATGCGTACGGGATGTTCGTACTTTTGTTGGCCATGCAGGATTCTACCGTAGATTTATTAGAGACTTCAGTGTGATTGCTCGGCCCTTGACAAGACTTTTGCAAAAAGATGTTGAATTTTGTTTTGATGACAAATGCAAAGAAGCTTTTCACAGACTAAGGGAGGCTCTTACTTCAGCTCCTATTATTAGACCCCCTGATTGGAATTTACCTTTTGAACTAATGTGTGATGCATCTAACTTTGCTGTAGGAGCTGTTCTTGCACAGAGGGTGGATGGAGCACCACATGTCATATGTTATGCCTCCAAGACCCTAGATGTCGCCCAAGCAAACTACACTACCACTGAAAAAGAGCTTCTTGCCATTATTTTTGCTTTAGATCGGTTTATATCTTATTTATTGTGCTCACATGTTATTATTTTTTCTGATCATGTAGCTCTCAAGTACCTTTTGAAGAAGCCAGATGCTAAGCCTAGACTAATCAGATGGATGCTTCTACTCCAAGAATTTGATTTGGAAATCAGAGATAGGAGTGACAAAGAAAATTTGGTTGCAGATCACTTGAGCAGAATTGAGGGAGATGGATCCCCTACTATCATTGATGATGACTTTAGAGATGAGTACCTTCTTGTGATACATGGTGAGTCACCTTGGTATGCAGATCTTGTTAACTTTTAAGTAGCACATGTTTTTCCTACACACTTTTCTAAGGCTCAAAAAGATAAACTTAAAAGTGATTCTAAATTCTATGTGTGAGATGACCCTTACTTATGAAAATTTTGTAATGATCAAATAATTAGGAGATGCATACCCGACCATAAGTTTTATTCAGTCCTTACATTTTGCCATTCATCAGCCTGTGGGGGACATTTTGGACCCCAAAGAACAGCTAGGAAGGTTTTAGAGTGTGGTTTATACTGACCCACCTTATTTCATGATGCATATCTGTTTTATAAGAATTGTGATAGTGTCAGAGAACTGGGAACATAGGAGCTAGAAATGAAATGCCTCAACAAACCATGCTTTTCTGTGAGATATTTGATGTTTAGGGAATAGATTTTATAGGACCTTTTCCTGCATCTTGTGGATACTTGTATATTTTGCTTGCTGTAGATTATGTTTCTAAATGGGTGGAGGTCATTCCCTCCAGGACTGATGATTCTAGTGTTGTTGTTAGTTTTGTCAGGTCACATGTCTTTTGCAGGTTTGGAATTCCAAGGGATATAATAAGTGACCAAGGATCTCATTTTTGCAGCAAACACATGAAGGCTCTACTTGGCAAGTATGGGGTTGTGCACAAAGTTTCTACTTCCTATCATCCCCAAACAAATGGACAGGCCGAGATTTCTAATAGAGAGATCAAATCAATTTTGAAAAAGACCGTTGGGCCTAATAGGAAAGATTGGAGCAAGAGGCTTGATGATGCACTATGGGCCTATAGAACGGCATACAAGACACCAATTGGAATGTCTCCCTACCGGTTAGTATATGGAAAAGCTTGTCATCTACCCGTGGAGATAGAGCACAAAGCATATTGGGCAGTGAAGGCTTGCAACTTTGATGCTACTAAGGTGGGAGAAGAGAGAAAACTTCAACTTCAAGAACTTGAGGAAATAAGACTAGAAGCATTTGAAAATTCAAGGATTTATAAGGAAAAGACCAAGATCTTCCATGACAAACACATAGTGAGGAAAGAGTTCTAAATTGGCGACAAGGTTCTATTGTACAAGTCAAGACTCAAGTTGATTAAAGATAAGTTGAGGTTAAGGTGGGAAGGTCCATTTCTGGTAACTAACATTTTTTCCTATGGTGTTGTTGAAATTAAAGATGAGGCTAATGGTTTTGTTTGGAAAGTCAATGGCCACCGGCTCAAGAAATACTTTAAAGAATTAAAGAAACTAGAGGTGGATGGTTTGAACATCAAAGATGCTATCTACCCAACCTAGAGGGGAGTTTTCTTTTCTTGCGCTTTTATTTCATTGTAAATAACATTTTATGATTTTCAAGTAGTTAAATCTTTCTTTTTAAAGTGAGTTGTTGAGAATAAATGCTTAGGTAGTGTAGATTGAATAAATAGTCATTGTAGATACCATGTTATTTCTTTTGGCACCTTATCTCAATGAGTAGGAATAAATGTATCCCTCTAGGTTTTCTCTATATCATTTTAGAGTCTCTTGAAAGTAAATTAAATTTGGTTGTTAAAACTTAGGATTTGAGCTAATGGATGAAAATTCTTGGATGCTTGAGTATTACTTGGTTATGGATTCTAGATTGATGACTTGAGATGAATTATTTCTACCTAGTGAGGATTTGGCCTAATTTTTGTGATACACGCATGTAATTGTGCTCTAGAACTTGCTTAGGTTCTTTCAAAACATATTTCTATGATTGGACCACATTTATAGAGGTTAATCACTTTGTCTTCCCTTTTCGTATCGGTTTTTGCAATAATCCTTGTTGATACATGATTTATTCTTTTTCCTTTCCCTATTTTTCTGCTCATAACTATATTTCTCCATGGACTTGGTTGTTTGGGATGGTTCTTGATGTTACTTTGCCCGAGACGGACAAAAGTTTAAGTGTGGGGGAGGATGCACGCATTCTATCAAATTTGAGGACAATCAAGCATTGACAATCTACAAGAAAGTGTGCTTGTATCAAGTTTGGGTTACAAGCTATTGATCAGTGAAGGGAGGAGCTGCAAAAATTGAAGTTGAAAATCTGAAGCTCAGATTTTGAGCCGTTGTTCAATTCAAGCTGAAAGATTGGGAATTGTAAGCTGCTGAGCTCAACTTGGAACAGAGTTGAGCTGCGACAACTTGTTGGAAATCAGCTAGCCATTGTAAGGAAGTGAATGAAAAGAGAAGAAAAAGAAAAAAAGAACTGAGAAGAAAAGTTGCTGTGAAAGCAGCTGAAAAAAAAACAGAAAACAGGAAACAGAAAAGAGAAGAAGAAGAAAAGGAAAAAAAAGAAAAAGAAAGAAAGAATGAACATGAAGTGTCAAAAGATGGATAGATTTCTGAATTTGAAGTCGTGAATAAGAAGCTAGTTGGATTTGAGATATGGGATTGAAAGAAAGAAACAAGGCAGAAATCAGTTTCAAATTCAGAGCATGTTGCAGCTACTGATCAGTCCCTGATCGGTCACCAATCCGATCAGGGACGAGTCTGATCGGTCTATGGACCGATTAGAAGCAATCCAGTCCGATGCAGAAGAGGCACAGATCGATCTCCAGAACGATCAACAGAAGACTGATCGGTCTCTGGACCGATCAGTGAAGTTGGCACAGAACCGAACACTGAATTCAGTACTGTTCCTCATCCAAATCAGCTGATACCTACCCACCACAACTCTGATTTCATTGAGAAGACCATAAAAGAGGGCAAAGTGCATTAGAAACATTTCTTGAGCATCCAAGTCTTCCACTTCCTAACTTCTCCATTTTCTCATTCTCCATTTCATTTCTACCATTTCATATTTCTCTAACTTGTTCTAATAAGTCTTTGTAGATGTGGATTCAAGTCAAGAATGATGGTGGAGAGTAGCTAATAAGCAAGCTTATGGTAGTGCAAGAAATATGTTGTGTTTGAGTGAGCTCCACTTCACCAAAAATGTAGGATTTAGGAAGAGAGCCACTAAATATTCCCTTGATAGGCTTTGTGTGTTTAGTTCATCTCAAAGAGTCATGAAGGATGAAATATGTTAAGTTGTTGATTTAAGGACAAGATACTAGTCCATTGAGCTTAGATTTTTGAGAATTGACAACCTAGGTAATTTCTTTTCAACTGCTTCTAACTATGATTGAGAATAATCTAGAAGATACATGTTTAGTTAGCTTGCGTGAGACGCTCAAGTTTAAGTGTGGGGGAGTTGATAGTTACCATTTTGTTAGTTAATTTAGGCTCTAAAATCCATGTTTGATCCATATTTTACATGCTTAATCTTGAATTTACCCTAGGTTCCATGGATTAATTCTATTTTGGGTTTTATTGCAAATCTTTGCAATTTTGAGATGTTTTGATATCTAATTTGAATCTGATTTTGTAGGCTAAAGGATCATGGACCTAGGTCAAGTTGGGTCAAGTTTGAGTCAGAATCGGGCTCAGATCAAGGCGATCAAGCTGTGGAAGACTGTGGGTCGTCCATTCGAAAATTAAGGAGATCTGAGCCATCCATGGCAGATCCGGGTGATCCCAGCTGAGGACAGGTAGATCTGACCTTCAGATTTAGATCTGGGAGTTTAGGGTTCAATCAAAGCAGATCTGACCGTCGGATGGGATCAGGATGATCAGAGCCGTCCATTTCCAACAGATAAAAACTGTCTCTCCCGATCAGATCTGGTCGTCGCGTGCCGCTGTTCTTCATGTTCTTCACTGTTCTTGCGTCTTCTTCGTCGTTTCTTCATCGGATCGCGCGGCCACAGCAGAGGAAGCTTTGATTCAAGATCTCAGAGCACTGAGATCGATTTCCCGAGCGAATTGTGATTGGTACTCGTCGTTGAAGGCCCTGCGGAGAAGGTTTCGCCAACGGGTCGCATTCCACTCGATCGCTTCTTGTTTGCTCAACTTCATCAATCGGAGCTGTCGGAGTATTCAGAAGGGTTTTCTAAAGGACTCTGATTGTTCCCGAACCATCAGCGCCACCCGATTCATCAAGCAAGAGGAGTTCGGATGGATCTTCAGCTACGCCAGTGAACTAGCGCAAATCGTCCGCGGGCAATCGGATTCAGATGATCTGTGAGCTAGAGGGTTTCTGGTTGAATCTTGAGTGACAGCAAGATAGTTCTTGAATTGAAGAGTGAATCTGTTGTTTAGTTTTCAATTTTTGCATTCATTTCTACAATCGTCGATTCTGTATCTGCAAACTTTCAGACACTGATCGGTCTGTCGACCGACCCAAGCTTCATCTGATCGGTCTGTCGACCGATCAGGCTTGCATCTGATCGGACTGTCAACCGATCAGGTAGTCCCAGCTTAGATTCAGCCCTGTTTTGTTTAAGCTTGTCTTGTTTCAGATCCTACGACTCTGCAGTTTGGACGCAAACTACTTTCATTCAATTTTAATTCTCAAATTCACTTAATTATAGCTTCCTTGCACTCAATTTTAGTTTTGAATTCCAATCTTATCATTTCTAGTTGTATGGTTTAATTGTCAATTAGTTTAAGTGTATTTTTGGTAATCATATTTGCTTAGCTAAGTTCATTTTATTCTTGCTATTTCATTCTTATTTGCAAAACAAACCCCCATTTTATTAGAAACCCCAAAACATTTGACGACAACCAAATTCAAGTTTGAATCAAACATCCTAAACTAGTCATTGGAAAAAAAATACGACTTGAGGCCCCTTTACTATATTTTTTTTGTGAGCTAGGGTTTTCAATCTTTAAATATCTAAATGTGAGGCTCATTCGTGACACCCGTTGGGTCTATCAATCAGTTGATTGGTAACGGTCAGAACAGTATCGAGCACTATTTAAGAGGGTTTGTTTTCGACAAGAGCTAGTCGGAGGTGTTCCGGGGAATCATCCACCAAAGGATCGGGATCGTCCACCTTACAGACAGTCATGGAGTAGGAGTACCATCTCCGAACCACGTAAAGGTCTTGTGTTAGCATTGTTTTAATTTATTGTTTTTAGATTTCTGCTTGCGCTTGCTGTAACGCCCCAAAATTCCCATTTTTAGTTCTTAAAGTCCTTAGAATTATTTAAAAATAGTTTAGAAATATTCTAGATATTTTTAGGGATTTTTAGAATATTTTTATGGAATTTTCCGAGTCCGTTTAGTATATTTAAAAAAAGAAAAACATTAAAGAGCAAGCAAGGGATTCGAACCCGCGACCACCGGAAGAACAAGCACGCGCGCGACCAGCTGGGCTGGTTCGTTTTGTTGAAATAAGCTGGGCGAAACAATAGATAAGGTATAATTAGGTAAATTCGCCCCATAAGTATAAATAGATAATTAAAGAGAGAAATTTTATTTTCTCTCAACCTAAACCCTTTCTCTCCCTCGCCCAGCACCTTGCGCCGACTTCTCTCCCTCTCCTCTCTTGGGCGACGCCAACCAACACCAAGGCCAAGGGGGCCGGCCAAGGTTCTCCTCCAAGAGATATTCCTATATTCGGGATCCCCGCGACGAGAGGAACGCGTAGGCGCGAAGAATTCTCCGAGATCTCAAGTTTCTCCCGAGCCCTAGACGTCAATCTTGGTTGTAAGTCCAAGATATCAATGTAAGTACTGCTCACCTGCAGTAAGAGGCGGTTTTTCCGCAAGAATTTCCCTTAAAAGTTTTTAAAAGAGATATTTACTTCTTGTTAAGATTTTTGCATGTGATCTTAGTTCATTATATGCTTATATATTTTATTGAGTGCCCTATATGAGATTAGGGTCCAAGAAAAGCTATGAGAAAAGAAAAGAGAAGATAAAGATAAGAAAAGAAAAGGCCAAGGCCTTAAGAAATCCCGAAAAGTCAAGACTTAGGGATTTTAGCACGCAAGGTGCTCCAGAAAATGCCAAGGCATTTACAGATAAGAAAGAAAAGAAAGAAAAGCTATTTTATTTTCTAAGGCCAGTACCCGGCGTCCAAGGGCGTCGTTAAAGAAATCCAGGTGTCCAATTCCAAGGTCTTGGCCCTGGTAGACCAAGGTCTGCTCTATTAGGATTGGTGGCTCGCTACCCCAACCTTTTAGGGAACGCGCATGAGATGGTACTTACGTCTTCAGTGGATCCGAGTGATTATTATTTTCAAGTATATGCTTTAGCAAAGTTTTTAAAGTTTAAAGAGTTTTCAAAAAGTTAAAGAATAGCTAAAGTTTCAAGTTGAGCCAAGAAAAGTAAATTGAGATTTATTAATGCTTGAGTATGCATGTTTTGAGTTATACATGTTCTTAGTTTTCTTTCAAGCATATAAGTATCTCATATGATTTTCATATTGTTCAAGAAGCATGTTTGCACATTTCGAGATTTGTGAGCTAGATAGTACTTACTAAGCTTTTTGCTTACTAGTTGCATTTCCTCTTACTACAGATAAAGGTAAAGGCAAGCAATTCTGAAGGAAGGCGACGAGGCGGTGCTGAGTAAAGTGTGTGTGGTGGCTGATTTTGGAGAGATCCTTGAGACGAGACAATTTAGTTATTTGAATTACAATGTTTTAGTTTATTCAAATTTCAAGTTCTTGCTTTATGGAGTTTAGCGAACATTTAAGCTTTGGATAGTTTTACATGCTCAATTTCTTAGAGTAAAGATTCCATGTCATTTCATTTAGCATACATATCCTTATGATTGCATTGGATGAGTAGAAGTGTGAGTAGTTTGGAATATTGATACTTTGTTGAAGATATTGATGCATGTGCCAAGATAGTACTAGTTCCCCTTGGAATCAAGTTCTATTGCTTAAATATGTTTAGAAAAGTTGCATCCACATTTCATAATGCTTTAACAAGGTTATAGAACATGTATTTGATATTATGAATGCATAGGAGTCAAGATTGGTACAAACTCTAAGGTTAAAGTTCATATAAACTTGAATAGCTTATTTACTTCCGCAAAAGTCCTAATTTCAAGTTTATGGATTCGTTTTGATTGGCTAAATTGTTTAGAAAACTGGTATAGAGTATAGAAATGGTGTCATGACTTTATATGGCTCGAAAGTATAGGTTTGGTGGAGTTTTGAAACAAGTTTCGAAACCTGAATTTTTAGATTTCAGGCGTACCAGTCGACTGGTACAGTACCAGTCGACTGATACCCGTAAGCTGAGTTGGGCGAGGCAAGATTCAATAAGTATTTTCTTACGAGTTTTGGAGAAAGAGAGTGTGACATGGTATCATGCATGACTATTTGAGTTAGATATCATTCATAGATAGATTAAAAAGAAAAAAAAAAGATTTCCGCATTCTTAGTCGTGCAGTAGAGTCGAGAAGTAGACAAAAGTAACGATCCGTCTAAGACAGAGAAGGCGGGTCGCTACACTTGCTAACCGTTGTAGGAAGAAGATCGAAACGTAGCTATTCACCCCCTCTAGCTAAACGTCAAGGTCTCTACAAGTGGTATCAGAGCGAGGTTCCCTCATCTACTGATTAACCGCCGAGAGCAAAAACCTAGAGGAAATGACTATTGGAGAAAGATTAGAGGACGATATCAATGTTCCATCTCCATACGATCACAAGAATTTCGAGTATTAGAGGATGCTGATAAAGACATAGTTCGGCATGGATTGGAATTTCATGATTGCGCTAGAAGAGCTATTTGAAGTTTTAAAAGATAAACATGGGAAAAAGCTTCGACTAAGATATTGGAATAAGGAGCAACAAATGCAATCAAAGGCAAACGAGAAGGTAATTTCAATATTACTTAATTTTTACCTAATGATATAATTAGTGGTGTAGGTGAATACAAAAATGCACGCGAATTATGAAGTAAGGTATTAGCACTTCATGAAAACCCTACACAAGCTCAAGTAGTGGAAGAGTTCAAGGAAATGAGCTCAATGGTCCAAGAAAAGGAGAAGGACCAATCGGATGAGGAAAGAAACTCAACATTCGAAGAGGAGGAGAAAGAAGAAGAAGATTCATCCATCTCCCCAAGTGAAGTGACACAAGAAATAGAAGAATCATCCACTTCATCAAAGGGAAAAGAAGAAGTCTCCATTTCAAGGATTGAGAGAGGGGGAGAGACCATCCTCGATACTGGAGCAAGAAGAAGCATCCATCTCCACCAAAGCAAAGTCAAAAGATCACATCATTTACTTTGGGTGCAACAAGAAGGGACACTACAAGGACAAGTGTCCATTAGGTAAAAAGGAGGTAAACCCTAAACCCAAGTCAATTTATTTAAAATCTAACATGGGTTGTAGGGAAAAGAAGGAGAAGAAGCGCATTAGGTGTTACACGTGTGGTGAGCTAGGACACTACCACACCAAATGCTCAAGGAAAGGAGAATTCAAGAAATTGGAGCATTTGAGGAAGTAGGAGAAGAAGGAGAAGAAGAAAAGCTCACATCAAGGGGGAGCTACAAGGGTAAGAGGGGTAATCCTTAACTTTAAGCAATTTTAAAATTCCTACATGCATGTTAGAAATAATGAGAATTATTTACTTGTGCATAATTTTGATTTTAGATATTGTGATAAAAATAGGGCTAATGTTGTATCTCAAAATCCTAAGGAATTTATGCATCATGATAAACCTAGAATTTCTAGATTTAAGGACCAAGGCATTAATCCAAAGAAAGAGAGACATATGCCTAGACAAATGGGTAGATATAGAAATGTCCAAGATGAACATGGTGATGCTAAGGTTAAAAATCTAGAAAGGAAAAATCAAGCTTTGAGGACAAAGCTTGACAAATTAGAGAAAACCCTAGAGAGATTCATTAGTGGATCTAAGGGTTTAGGCATGTGTTGGATAGTCAAAACCTCCACAATGATAGATTGGGTCTAGGATACCGATCTGTGAGATCAAATGTTATGGAAAAGTCATATGCAAGGTGTTGGGTATGGCTTGGCGGGTTTTCTAAGCGAATACTTGGTCATTCCGAGAGACCTCTCCATGCCTACGGATTAAAAAAAAAATTTGAATGGAGACCCGTCTCCCAACGACCATCTCATGCCGTATCGAATGATCCAAATTACAACTCGGCCAATTACCAAAATCGGCCTTGTAATTTGCTTGACCGTTCGACCGCGGAAAAGGCGACTAGTGGATCGCCGCTTTTGTTTTTATGGTCGGGTCCAATTAAATAATTATTGACTATGATTCGCAATCAAAATAATTGAATAACAAACATAAAATGACGAGGTTAGCAAACATAACACACAATAGACATAAGGATAATCAATGGAACTTGGAAAGAGTTATACCTTTCCGATCACTTCGCGGTCTTCTACCTTATGTCCCTCCCTTCGAGGACATCGTGTGGGCGACGATCAATCGTGAACCGAGATCACCGAGGTGACCAACCAGTCCTTCCTTCTTCCCTCTAGCAGAAAACCCTAACTCTAATCCTTGGAGTTGCGTCGGCCACTAGCTCCCTCCACCCTTGCGCTGTCGGTCAAGAACAGCCACCAAGGCCTCTCCGGCCAACAGCTGCCCTCGGGAAGGAAGTGAAGAAGAGGATGAAAGGAAGAAGAGCTTCCTTTCACACCCAACACAAGCCTAGAATCCCTCTCCTCCTCTCCTTGCGGCGCCGCCGGCCAAGGGCCTTGCGTCGCCTCCTACCGGCCACCGGAGCTCCCTCCCTCACCGACACACACCACAAAAGGAAGAAGACCCTCCTCCCTTTGTCTAATGATTGCTGCACACGATTTGGCTGAGAGAAGAAGAAGAGAAGAGAGGAGGAAACCTCCTCTCCTTGCCGTGACCTAGGAGAGAGAAGAAGAGAGAAGAGAAAGCTTGGGGTTGGATTGATTAGCCTTGGTTTCTTGATCTCATAGGGTATTTATAGGGCTAAGATAGGGACCAAGAGGAGGAGTTGGATCTTGGCCCACCAATGGATCTAAACCTGATCCATTAATTAAGATCCATTCCACTAAAGGATCTTAATTGAACTTCCTCACCAACCCCCATATTTTCATATAGGTTCCACATATTACGAGTCGTCTATCCCCTCGTGTTTAAGATCTCGAATGTCCGTTAATTAATTTAAATTACTGACAATTCAAATTAATTAACCTCTGAGTCCTTGACTAGTACCACTCGACCTTATCATCGTGCCGGATCAAATCCACCTGCAGGGTTTAGCGTGATAAACCTTTCGAGCTCATCAAGGGGGCATCATCAACCCGACTCACCAGGACACGAATTTCGTCAATAATCAACAGCACATCATATTATTAATATTATCTCTCAACTTACCGGACCTATCGATCTAACAGAATAGATCTCGCCCATTGGTAAATCAAAGAAATAATAGTTAATAACATATGCCCGTTATTATATCGGGATTAAGGGATCGTACTCCATAATATAAACTGAGGTCCTATCCAATTATCAAGTCAGTACAAATTGAATAACCTTTGGTTTTGGTCCTACTCAATGTACTCAAAGCACACTAGTGTAATTCTATGGTCAAGACCAACCATACCTAATTACACTACAACCATCCCGATGGGTTGTCCAATTCCATCTCGGTTGTGGGCCTCTATTTATACTAAGCAAGGAACTGATAGCATGATCTTCCGTGTGACACCACACACCATGTTATCTATAATGCAAAGTAATTGGACTTCATGCATGTACTAATGTAAACAGGCACCTAGTGTAGTTGTAATTCTCTTTTCAAAATGAAGATGTTCATATAAAGAAATTCATGTCTTTCAATATACACATCTTACAATCTCCCACTTATACTTAAAGACATTGTTGTTCTCTCACTGTCATACATCTGACTCCCATATCTTCCACATGCCTATCAAAAGCTCTAGCTGGAAGAGCTTTAGTGAAAGGATCTGCCAGGTTGTCCTATGATGCAATCTTGGAGACAGCCACTTCTCCTCGCTTTACGATTTCTTGTATCAGGTGGTACTTGCGCTCTATGTGTTTACTCGCCTTATGGGCTTGTGGTTCCTTCGAGTTTGCAACTGCACCATTGTTATCACAAAAGATTGTGATAGATCTGGAAAAACCAGGAATCACATCTAAGTCCATGATGAAGTTTCTGAGTTATACAACTTCCTTGGCTGCCTCTGAGACTGCCACATATTCAGCTTCCATGGTAGAGTCCGCCACACATTTCTGCTTGACACTCCTCCAAACAATGGCTCCACCTCCTAAAGTAAACATAAACCCCGAGGTAGACTTACTCTTGTCCCTATCTGACTTGAAATCTAAGTCCGTATAACCCACAGGGACTAATTAGTCTGCCCGGTAAATCAACATATAATCCCTAGTCCGTTTCAGGTATTTCAATATATGTTTACCGCAATCCAATGTCCCTGTCCAGGGTTACTCTGATATCTGCTAACCATGGCCATAGCAAAATAGATATCAGGTCTCGTACACAACATAGCATACATAAGGCTTCCTACTGCCGAAGCATAAGGAACCGCCTTCATTTCACTACAACAAATAAGACTTTCTGCAGCGCATCATTGACAGCGTGCAGTTAAAGCGCGTCGTTAATAATAGCTTTTACGGCGAGCCCAATTATGTGCGCTGTGGATAATATAATTTTTAAACAAATAACGACGCGCAGAAAAAGTACGCTGTTAATAAACATATCTGCAGCATACAAAATGTGCTGTTAAAACTTAATATTAACAGCGTACATAGCTCGCTGTCAATACTTATTAAAAATGGCGCACAAAAATATACATTGTTAATAAAAATTATAAAATAATAACAACGCATAACATGAGTGTTAATAATCTTACATCTTAAAAAATATTGTGTCAAAATTATTAAGCAAATTAAATATCAAACCTTAACCCTTAGACCGTTAACATATTTTTTAAACCCTTATAACTTCTCCCCATCCCCGTCTCCTCACGCCCACCGACGCCGAGCCCTAAAAAATCGCCCATCACACTGCCCCCTCTCCTCCCGATCTCCTCACGCCGGCGAGCCCTAGAAATCTCCCGATCAGACTGTGCCTCCTCTCCTTCCGATCTCCTCACGGCGGATCTCCTCACAGGCGTGATCTCCTCATACTCGCCATCTCGCGATCCCCTCACACTCGCGATCTCCTCACGCGATCTCCTCACGCGAGCTTTCATCTCCTTGAGATCTCCTCACGCGAGCCTTGGTCTCTTCCGCCTTCATCTCCTCCAAGTCGATCTCCTCACGCCGCCTTCATCTCTGCTCTGCGCCAACCACACAGAGTTTTCTTCAACGAAGCCCTCTCTATCGAATATCCCTCTCCTCTCTGGTAAGCCCTATCTGGTGAAGTCCTTCTGAGATTTCATCTCTGAAATTTCTGAATTTTATGGAATATCATCTCTAAAATTTCTGAAATTTCATCTCTAAAATTTTGAAATTTCAGAAATTTCATCTCTGAAAATGTGCAGAAATTGTACATAACAATTTCATCAGTATTGGATTGTAACTTGTGTGTTAGGGTTTTGAT
This sequence comes from Boesenbergia rotunda, assembly GCA_024364735.1. Classification (NCBI taxonomy): domain Eukaryota; kingdom Viridiplantae; phylum Streptophyta; class Magnoliopsida; order Zingiberales; family Zingiberaceae; genus Boesenbergia; species Boesenbergia rotunda. The sequence continues at coordinate 489,030 of JAGFNQ010002632.1, read as the reverse complement.
TATTTACAAAATGGATAAGGAATGGATATTTTTGCCTTCAAGGCTTGTACCCGAGTATGAAGAAGGGGTTCAAAAATTTCTTACTTAAGTTAGGAACTATGCCAAAATACGTGAAGTAATATTATGCCCTTGAAAGCATTGTAAAAATAAGAAGTATATGAAATTTGACCAAGTGTATGAGCACTTAATTATTAAGGGCATCGATCCTTCTTATACTAGTTGGGTCTTCCATGGTGAAAGTTATATCTCACAATTTCAAGGCGAAGGTAGTTTGAGAGGAGTTCAAGCAAAGGATGATAAAAGTAGAGAGGAATATCATTTATATACGAATGTTTCTTTGCCAGAAGAAAGGGTTGGACACACTGAATCAAAGGCAAGAGATAGTGAGTTTGCTGATTTATTAGAAGATGCAAAAACTCCTCTCTTCCCTGGTTGTACAACTTACACAAAGTTATCGGCAGCCATCACATTATACAATTACAAGTCTACTAATGGTCACACTGACAATAGTTTCAATGAGCTCCTTAAGATCTTACGTGGCATGCTTCCTTAAAAAAAATACATTTCCAGAAACTGTTTATTCAATGAGAAAGCTACTAAACCATTTGATTTAGGATACGAAAAGATTCATGCTTGCCCAAATAATTGTTGTCTATTTAGAAAGGAGTTTAAAGATTTGGAGTCATGTCCAAAGTGTGGTTCCCCAAGATGGAAGGTAGACAAAATCACCACCAAAGTTCGTAAAGGAGTTCCTGAAAAGGTACTACGGTATTTTCCCGTGATACTGATGAACCCCCATATGTCATACCACGAGTATCAAATACAATTAAAGTGTCGAACTCCTCTAAACTAATATAGTATAGAGTAACTCGAGTCGTTCTCTTAAGGAATGTAATGATAGATTAATAATCCTAGGATTCTAAGTTATTGCTTTTGGATTTTGGATATTAAACTGGGATTTGCATTTGAAAGCTATGACTACGAAATGAAATAGCAAAGCAAGTATGAAATCTAATCCTAATTAATGAAAGACAATGCGAGTAAAGAATATCTAATCTAATCTAAACTAACTTGCAAGGAAATGAAAAACAACATAAAGTAAGCATTTAGGGAAATGAAGCATAAATGAAACCTAACCTAATTGCATCAAATTAAGATCAAATCTAAATCTAGCATTCAAATGAAATCAACAAACTTAAATGCATCAATTAAAACCTAACTAATGGAAGACACATTTCATCGAACACCCTATGAGCAAGACTCAAATTAAGCTAAGTACGTGTAAACTAAAAGACTAATTCCATACAAGCATTCAACATCCAACACATAACAACTCAACAATCAACACATAACAACTCAACACAAAAGAGAATGGAAATTGGGTTGAATGGCTATATTGCGGATGGAGATCGGAGGTAGGCTGAAGTGGTGGTCTCCTTTTCTAATCCGTGAAGGAGAAGTGACAGAGAGGAGCTCCGGCGGCGGGATGTCTTCAGTGGTTAAGTGGCCGGCAGTTGTGACCCTTGGCACTGGTGGAGAAGAAGATGGCGTATGGAGGAGATGTGAGGAAGAAGGAGGAGAGGGCGAGGGAGCTCCGGCCAGCGGCTGTGAAGAGGTGGAGAAGATGGTGAGGGTACTCCGGCCGGCGGCTGTGAAGAGGTGGAGAAGATTGTTGCGTGAGATGATGAGAAGGGATGTAGTGGAGGCTTCAGAAGATGAGGGTGAGGAGATGGCTGGCCGACGGTGGTGATATGGAAGTGGACAGCCGACCCTTGGTGGTGGTGGGTGGAAGAGAGGGGCGGCTGTTGGTGAGGGAGAAGGCGTCGGGTCCCTTCTTTGTGCGATGGCGTGAGGGAGAAAGGGAAAGGGATTCTAAATGGGTTTTTGGATTTTGGGTTGAGGGTAGGAATAAGAAAATTTAGATCCGAATCCAATAAGGGTTGTAATTAGGCTTATTGTAATTGGGCTTAAGGATTGGATGATGTTGATTGGCTTTTGGATGGATTAGAGCTTTCCTCTTCTTGGATCCAAATTGGGTTGGATGAAATAAACCATCTTCATTTGAATTGAACTAAGCCTTCAAATTAGACCATGCTTAAATTGAACCAAGCTCCTCAACACTAGCATTGGGTCCAATCACTTCGATCTAAGCCTTGGTCCAAGGTTCATCTTTAATTCCCTACAAAAATCATGAAATAATGACCAAATTTAGAGGAAATTATAATGAGCTCCAAAAAATAGATCCTAATCGTAAAATATAATATAAAACATGATTTAAACATACGAGAGGATAAAAATGCTAAGTAAATGAGCAAATATAATGCCATAAAATGCTAGTTATCATATACCAAGATTTGAAAAGGATGTTTACACTAGAAGAAAAGGCTGAAGACTTGATTTGGCACTTCAACCACAAAAGTCAAGATCTTATGATACATCATGCAGTTGATTCAGTAGGTTGGGATACAATAAATCATAAGTGGCCAGCTTTTGCATCAGATCTTGAAAATCTCCGTCTTGGTCTTGCTACAGATTGATTCAACCCTTTTGGTGACCTTAGTTCTAGATATAGTTGCTGGCCAGTTATTTTGGTAAATTACAACCTTTCTCCATTAATGTGCATGGCGAAGGAAAATCTTATGCTGACATTACTGATTCCAGACCCAAAGCAACCAGGAAATGATATAGATGTATACTTGGAACCCCTTGTGGAGGATTTGAAAGAGTTATGGGACACAGGTGTAGAGGCTTAATTATGATGCATTCACCAAATCAATGTTCAATTTGAAGGCTATTTTGATGTGGACGATTAATGATTTTCCAGCTTATGGAAATCTAGCTGGATGTGTCACAAAAGGGAAAGTTGGTTGCCCAATATGTGCAAAAGACCTATGTTCAACGTGACTTAAGAATAGTAGAAAGTTTGCATACTTAGGCCACAGGAGATTTCTTGCTCCTGATCATCCGTTTCATCAGAAAAAAAGTGGTTTGATGGGAAAAAAGAGAGAAAGGGAAAACCTAGACCTTTGACCGGGTTACAAATTCTCAATGCAGTGAAAGACATTAAAAATGATTGGGGTAAAAAATAAAAAAGTCAGACTATCAGTACTTATCAGAAAAAGAGGAAGACACAAGATAGTTCAAAAAAAGTATAAAAACCAGTTCAAATGTGGAAGAAAAAGTCAATTTTTTCGATTTACCATACTGGAGTGTAAGTTATTTGGCTTTCTATTTATTTATTTATAATTATTTGTTTTATTCCTTAACTAATACTATGAAATGCCTTTATGTGTTTAACTTATAGGGGCTTCTGTTACGTCATAACTTAGATGTCATACATGTTGAAAAGAATGTTTACGAGAATATCATAGGCATATTGTTAAATGTGAAGAAAAAAAAATCCAAAGATGGTGTTAATGCTCGCAAAGATTTGATGCACTTAAAAATTAGAGAAGAATTGCATCCTCAAGAAAAAGGAGAAAACATGTATTACTTACCTGCTGCACCTTACACATTGTCTAAAAAAGAAATGGATATATTTTGCTCTAGGTTGAAGAAAATAAAGTTACCTAATGGCTACAGCTCAAATATTGGTAATTGTGTTTCTTTATAAGAGCGCAAACTTATTGGGCTGAAATCTCATGATTGTCATGTTCTAATGCAATAATTGCTATAAGTTGCATTGAGAAATCTCTTACCGAAAGGTCTACGCAATGCTCTATTTCTGCTGTGTGCATTTTACAATGAATTATGTCAAAGAATATTAGATAGGAACCGTTTAGAACAACTTGAGGAGAATATTGTTGAAACACTATATATGTTGGAAAGGTATTTTCCACCCGCTTTTTTTTTTACCATTTCAGTACATTTAACAATTCATTTAGCTAGAGAAGCTCACTTGTGTGGACTAGCCCAATTCCGCTGGATGTATCCATTTGAGAGGTAATAAATATTATACAACGAATCACATTTTGTTATCAACATTTCTTTCATCTCATTTTATTTTGTTATTTAGATTTATGAAAACACTTAAAGGTTATGTGAAGAATCGAGCAAGGCCAGAGGGTTGCATATCTGAGTGTTACATCGCAGAAGAAAGAATGTGATTTTGTAGTGCTTATATAAAAAAGTCTGATAGTATTGATGCCTATTCTTATCAGAATGCAGATTTAGAGAATGGATTGAATGTGGAAGGTCGCCCAATTTCCCAAGGAAAAGAAAAGATTTTAGAAAACCATGTGTTGCAAGCCGCACATCGATATGTGCTATTCAATACTGCAGAAATTGAACCTTACTTACAGTGAGTATAATTAATTGCAAACCCTATTAGCTAATGTTGGTGTAGTATATAATTTGTATATTCTAATAATCGCCCTTCAATGATTTTAAATAGGATGCACATTGAGGAGCTTAAACAAGTAGATCGTCATTATATAAGGAATGAAATGTTGTTACAAAAACGACATATGGAACATTTGCTCAATGGTTATCAAAATATATTCCTGATAACTCTTCAGGCCGAACTCAATGGCTAGCACATGGTCCAAGAAAGCAGGTTATATCTTATACAGGTTATATTATAAATAGACTCCACACAACTGATGTTGGAAGGTCGACTCAAGATAGTGGTGTTTCAATTGAAGCTGATACTGTTTGTCAATCTTGTACTGATGATTATTCACATACAGTTGGAAGACTATCATATTATGGGATTATACGAGATATTATTTTACTAGATTACTATTCTTTCAAAGTGCCTGTCTTTAGGTGTGATTGGGTCAATCATGTAACTGGTATTAAAATGGAAGATGGTTTTACCCTGGTCAACTTACATCAAGGACTAAAAACTTTTGCAAGTGATCCTTTCATTTTAGCATCACAAGAAAAGCAAGTGTTCTATTCTAGGGACAATGATGAATCAAATTGGTATGTGTTGCTAAAAGCACCGCCTCGTGGTATCCATGACATGAATTTGATTGAAGAGGATGCCTATATATCATCAACACCTCTAGATGTCTCCAGACTTGAGATTAACATTACTGAGAATGAACCATATGCTAGGAATGAGTGTGAGGGAATTGATGTGATTGATCAATGACTTAAATTTAAAGGTGAAGATTTTATAGTTATTTACTTCATCTAATAAATATACTTCATCATTGATAATGTCATATTGTAAATGAGCAGGTCATTCAAAAGATGAGAAAAATTTACAAAAAATGCAGCAAAGTAGTCGTAGATGAAATTCAGGTAATATTATTTTTAAGCCTTTAAATTTTGGTTTATTGTAATAAAGTGCACTCATACATTCCAATATTGTTATGCTATTTTGCAGGAAAATATAGCTTCTAATAGTCCACATAATCCATCACAAGATTTGTGCGATAAGGAGGTAATTGATGATGAAAAAACTGATAAGAAAAAGGGGCGAGGTTTATCAAAGTTGAATGTGGTTAGTGGCCAACAAAAGCCTAAAGAGCTACAGCGTAATGAGTTTGGACAACCCATTGGAGATAATTTGGTGAAGTACTCTTCTTTTCTGGGTTGCATGATAAAGGAATTTGTGTCATACACATTAGATGGATAGAATGACGTAGACGAAGAAGTGAAGAATAGAATGTGGAGTTGTCTTCAGGTAAAGATAGAACCTTGAGACTTAGATTATTTGCTTTGATTCTTTATTGGTTTGTATTTGTTACATCTTCTCTTTTCATTGTAAACATATTTGCTCTTTTTAATATGCAGATGAATTATAATGTTGAGGAGTGGGAGAAGAAATCAATTTTCTAAAAGTTGGCTAAGTTGTGGCGTAATAGAAAATCAAAACTATAAATACTTATACGAGAAGCAAATGTTGGTTCAGTGTCTTCACTTAATCTTAGTCTTTTGAAGTCTAAATTTATGGATCAAAATCAATGGGGATTGTTTGTGAAGAAGACACTATCACCTGTCTTTCAAGTAAGTATTAATTAACAAATCTTATTTTTAATGTTTAAAGTTTCTGATAATGGTTAAAGTTTCAATGGTGTTTAGTTTTGTTTTTTACTAGTTAATTATAAAGTATATTAATACAATGGAAACTAGAATGAATGATAGCACAGTTGTATGATCGAGAATCAATGATTAAAAAAAACTCTTTAATGATTCATTATATTAACATTCATGAATGATAGCACAGTTGTATGATCGAGAATCAATTTGCATGAATTGAAAGTATTGATCATAAATTCAAATGCATGATCATTAGTTGTTCTCTGTACTTCCTGCTAGCAAATACTGGACTTGGTTGCTATGGCTTTTCATATTCATATTTTAACAAATATTGGACTTCTCTGTATTTCCTGCTAAATAATACTAATTTCCTGCTTTTCATATAACACTAATTTCCTGCTAACAATAATTTCACAATACTCAAGCTGTAGACATGATGATTTCCATGGGTTTCACAATATTGATAACTGTAGACAATACAATGGAGTTGCATATCATTACCAACGTGTTTTCCATGCGTGTTGCATTTCTTCTCAAGCTATAGACATGATGATTTCACTGCCACTTCCATATCATTCCATGTGTTTTCCATGCGTGTTGCATATCATTCTCAAGGTGTAGACATTATGTTTTCCATGCGTGTTGCATATCATTACCAAGTGGAATACTACCACTTCCATATCATTACTACACTTCATATCATTACCCTTACTAGAGTGAAAGCAATTGTTAAGAGTTGAGATAGAGTGGCCAATACTTGTTCAATATTTCTACACTTCATATCATTACCCTTACTAGTAACATAATCAATTGTTACCAATACTTGTTAAGTAATTATTATCTCTTTTGATTCTCAGGAAAAAAGTGCAAAATTCAGAAAAATGAGGGAAAATCAAGACCACATTCACACAATGAGCCGTAGAGGTTATGCTCGTTTGGCTGACATGATGGTAAAAATTATTATTGATTAAATTTTATTAAAACGTTTACAAATACACTTAATTAGTAACAGCTATATTTATACTAACAATTTTTATATGTCTTATACTTGAGGAAAAAATAAGTCCGACAGATATACCAATTACAAGATCAAAAGTTTGGATTGAAGGTCACAAGAAAAAAAATGGAGAACCTAGTAGTCAAGCAGTTGGAGAGAAAATGGTAATAAAATGATTTATTTGTTATTTTTAGAATTTGCAAGAAAAAAATAGACAAATCAAATTTCTTATTTTATCAAAAAAGTTGTCTTTTTTTTTTTGTAGAAAGCAATAGAAGAGTGTCCACCTGAATCTCACAACACAACTAATATTTCTGATGATGCAATTATATTGTATTTGGCAAGGAACCTCGAGGTAGAGTACACGGAATGGGCTTTGGAGTTACACCATCGAAAGTTGGAGCTTCTATACAACAAAATGGAATTGTTAAACGACTTGAAAGTATGGTAAATAACCTTCAACAAGAAATGCAAGAAATGAGGCTCCTGTTTTTTCAAAATATGAGGCAACAAAATGAGCAAGAACAGGTTAGTAAATAACAACATAAGAAAAAAATATGAAATAGTGGTTATAATTGTTTTATTTGAGCATTTATATTCTTATTAGTAATATCTTATGATGGTTTTATTTGGACTAATTTGTTTATAAAATTAGGTTGCTAGTGCTGGCATTGGTAGCGGAATTGGAAATGATGTTGGCTACGATAGTCGTGGGAAAAAAAGTGGTAATGTTAACCAACCTCTAACTGTAGCTCAGGTAATTATTTTGATTGTGTCTTTTAAATTAAATTTTTGTTATAAAAATAGGTATGATAAATTAATAACTTTGTATTGTTATGCAGTCAAAAATGAAGGATGTGAGTCATGGAGATATCAGCGAGAATACTAAGTGTAAGCTACTTCATTGGTATGTTGATGGAGTTGTTGCAGAAGGTCGAATTGCTTCTACAAATCCAAAAGCAAAAGTGCATCATGTTCTTCTTGGTGGTTCTTGTTGAAAAGTTTGGGTTGATAGAGTTTTTGTGGAGAAGGTGGACCTAATTCGACCAAATGATGAAATTCTTTTTCTTGAGGATGCAATAGGAAGTACTGTTGCTTGGTTATCTAAGTTTATTGTTTTGTATGACTGATATATAGTCTACTTGAGGAGAATATACATTTTTGTAGGCAAGAAATTATGTTACTAAGTAAATTTTTGCTAGTACTTTGGATGGTTTACTTAAGTGTGATATTTATGGTTAAATGTCATAATATAATTAGTTGTTTGAGTTTTGGTTATATATTATTGTATTTGTGTGTGGTATTATGTATGTGGTATAATTTGTGTATGATATTTATATGTCGTATTTGAATGATCGTAATCACAGTGTGTGTTGCATGTTGTGCATGCTCTTAATCACAACATACAGTGCGTTGTGAATGTTATTGATTGCTCTTAATCGCAGCATGCGGCGCGCGCTGTGAATGTGATTGATTTTTCTTAACTGCGGCGCACGGCGCGCGCTACAATTGATAATAATCGCAGTGAACAATGAGGGCTGCGAATAATATTAATGGTAGCAAGCAATGTGTGCTGTGAATAATATTAATCGCAGCACGCAATGTGTGTCGTGAATAATATTAATCGCAGCACGCAATGTAGGCTGTGAATACTATTAATCACAGCGCACAAAGTTCGCTGCGATTGTTCTTAACCGCAGCGCGTGTTGTGCGCTGTTGATGTTTTATTACTTTTAACAACTTGCAGTTATGCAGCATGCAATGCGCGCTGCGGATAGCAAAATTGTAAGCTACAAAAAGCCATATTTGTTGTAGTGTTTCCTCTATCTTCTTTGATGTTTTCGGACACTCACTACTAGAATTTTTGTATTCAACAACACATAATCGACAACGGTTTTTTGATAAAGTGTTGTCGTATGTCAATTTAACAACAGTTTTAGTATTAACCGTTGTTGTTGTTGGTCTGTATACATAAAAAGACAACAGTAATAACAAAATGTTGTCGTATGTATACTCAACGACAACAGTTATAAAATAACCGTTGTTGTTGTGATGTTCAAGCAATAAAACAACGAACAGTCATTCTCTTATTTTTCGATCCACGCCCGCCAAACCCCTAATCTTTTCTCTTCCACGCCCGCCAACTACCCAAACCCCCGACCATTTCCGCTTCTCTCACACAAACTCCTCGCAGCCACGAGTCGACGCCTCTCCCCCTTCTTCATCGCCCGTGTCCAAGGAAGCCCCGAGAGCGGCGCTTCCTTTCACCCTCGCGAGGTGAGCCCCGACTCCTCTCGTTCTCTTCTTCTTCATCGCGCAAGCAAGGAAGCGACGCCTCCTCACTTAGCTTTTCTTCTTCCTCGATCGCGTGCCCTAGCTACTGACGCCCAGGCAAGCTAGGTTGGGATCGCGTGCCCTAGCTGCGTCAACACCGCATCTTCATCGCTAGCTACGACAGGCGAATTGCTCCTTCCCGGCTGAGTGCCACTGCCAGCGGCCCTCCTAGTGAGTTGAGATCACTATTGATTGTTTTTGGTACCGTGAGTTGGAGCTAACCTAGTCCTCTTCCTAGGGATTTCTGGAAATTAGGGCTCTTGCATGTGGCTGGGTTTCTTCTGATCGAAACAGAAAGGGGCAGAGGAAAGCTTGGTGTGTGGGTTTTCAGGTACGGCTTGGTTGTGATCTTCATTCTTGGATGTTTCCCTTTGGATTCCCAAACTTGTACGTGAGCTCTATTAGATTCCCAAATTGCATTAGCTAGGTTTAGTTGAGCTTTGATCATTTCTTTTATGTAGGACCCAACTAATTCCTTGATAACTTCATTCATTCACTAACTGTTGATGAGTTTGAAACTAAGAACATTGTCCAGTAGAGCATAATTTTCTTCCAACCCTATTAGTAGTTTACAAGTAGATTTATAGCATCTTATGCTCTTTGGTTTGTTGTGTAAGACTTTGCTATTCAGACAAAAACTAACAATTTGTTTGTAGATATATTTTGTAACTTTATTTATTACTCTGTAAGAAATTATATTTAATGTAATGAAAATGTTTAAGGATCTAAATGTTACTATACTAATATAGGCTTTGGATGTACTTCAATAGTAAGATGCAATCCATATGTCAACCTCAAATAATTTTCCTCAGAATAGATCTGACAATGCATATTATTTTAAATTAAATTTGCTTAAACTACATCTCGGAACTGATATTATGTGAATTTACGCATAGAAATGAATGGTTTGAGGTAGTTACAAATATTGACATTAGATATTGTATGCTATGAATATTGCATGCTATGAATATGTGAATATTGCATGCTATGAATATTGCTTAAGGTTTTTCCTTTTTCTCCCTTATTTACTTATTTTTGCTCAAATATTGACAGTAGATATTGCATGCTATGAATATGTGATGTTTCTTGTTAGGTGGGTTAAGATTTTATTGTATAATGTGTATTTATTTTGAAGGTAGGTGTTGGCTCATTTCTAGTTGATTAGTACTTGTAACAAGATGGACAAAGAATGGATGTCAAAGGATAGATTATCACGTGAATATGGTATTGGAGTAGAGTCTTTCTTGCAATTTGCACTGGATAACGCTAACAATCCTAATGCAATACCTTGCCCATGTGCAAGATGTGGTAATATCAAGAAGAAAAATGTTGAAATTATAAGGGCACATTTGTATAGTAATGGTATAGATTTGACATATCATACATGGATATGGCATGGGGAAAGTAGTATGGCAGAGAACTCAATGAATGATAATGATCGAGTAGGGCAAGATGAAGACAATTCTTTTGGTGAGGAGCCTATAGATATGGTGCAGGCTGTTTATGATAGTTATGATCAGAATCCAAGCCATTTCAATAAGCTACTTGAAGATGCCGAGAAATGCCTATATCCTGGATGTACCAAATTCACAAAGTTATCTGCCATTGTGAAATTATTTAACTTGAAGGCAAAATATAGTTGGAGTGATAAAAGTTTCACCGATCTACTTATTTTGTTTGGAGAAATGCTTCCAACAGACAACGAATTGCCATTATCTCTGTATGACGCAAAGAAAAGCTTACGTGCATTAGGGATGAATTATGTGAAAATTCATGCTTGCCCTAATGATTGTATCTTATATCGAAAGAAGTACGAAGACTTTGCCAACTGCCCTACTTGCGGGACATCAAGGTGGAAGTTAAGCAACAAATCCAAGGTAAAAGAAGGAGTTCCTGCAAAGATCCTATGGTATTTCCCACCTATTCCAAGATTTAAAAGAATGTTTAAGAATAAGGCAATATCCAAGGAGTTGACTTGGCATGCCGATAAAAGACTTCGTGATGGATATTTACGTCATCCAGCAGATGCGCCTTCTTGGAAATTAATTGATCGCATGTGGCCAGAATTTTCTGCTGAGCCAAGAAATCTGAGATTGGCTATATCGGCAGACGGGATCAATCCCCATAGTTTGATGAGTTCTGCATATAGTTGTTGGCCAGTTTTAATGATCACATACAATCTTCCACCATGGCTGTGTATGAAGAGAAAATTTGTTATGCTCACCTTGTTAATATCTGGTCCTAGACAACCTGGAAATGATATTGATGTTTACTTAGCACCATTGATTGACGACTTAAAATGCTTATGGGATGAAGGTGTTGAAGCATATGATGCATATCGAGAAGAAAGTTTCTCTCTTAAAGCTGTTCTACTGTGGACAATCAATGATTTTCCTGCATATGGGAATATGTCTGGCTGTGTTGTGAAGGGATATTATGCATGTCCTATTTGTGCAGAAAAAACTTGTGCAAAAAGGTTGAAGCACAGTAGGAAAATGTCATATACAGGTCATAGAATGTTTCTACCTTTAAGTCATCCTTATAGAAGACAAAAGAAGGCATTTAATGGGAAGCAAGAGTTTAACCCACCACCAAATCCATTGAGTGGCCATGAAGTTCTGGAAAGAGTGGAAAGAATTAATTTTCAATTGGGAAAAATAGGTGGAAAGCTACAATCAAAGAAGAATGATGGTGAAATATGTTGGAAAAAGAAATCAATATTCTTTGAACTTGAATATTGGAAGGACCTACATGTTCGACATGTTCTTGATGTAATGCACATTGAAAAAAATGTTTGTGAAAGTCTCATCGGTACTTTACTTGACATTCCAGGAAAAACAAAGGATGGAGTCGCGGCAAGATTAGACCTTCTAGAAATGAATATAAGGACTGAATTGGCACCAAGGGTTGGGGAGAAAAGAACATTTTTGCCTGCTGCTTGTTACACTCTAAGTAAAGATGAGAAAAGGAGTATTTGCAAATCTTTAGCGGGAATCAAGGTCCCTGAAGGTTACTCATCTAATGTTAAAAACCTTGTCTCGATGACGGATTTGAAACTTGTTGGTCTTAAGTCACATGACTATCACACTTTAATGCAACAATTACTTCCCGTAGCCATTCGTGGTGTCTTGCCAAAACATGTCAGAGATACTATCACTCGGTTGTGTTTCTTCTTCAATATGCTATACAGCAAAGTAATAGACGTTTTAAAGTTGGATAACTTACAAAGAGAGATTGTGATGATATTGTGTTTGCTTGAAAAGTATTTCCCCCCTTCATTTTTTGATATAATGATACATTTAACTGTTCATCTTGTGCGGGAGGTCAAATTGTGTGGACCCATTTGGTATAGACATATGTACCCATTCGAAAGATACATGAAGATTTTGAAAGGGTACGTACGCAATCGCAATCGACCGGAAGGGTGCATAGCTGAATGTTATATTGCTGAAGAGGCTGTGGAATTTTGCTCAGAGTATCTATCTAATGTCCACACAATTGGGATACCATCAAGGCAATGTATAGGAGAACGTACTAAGCCTTTATCAGGAGCAGTAGTGCACTCCGCTAGGCATGATGAATTGCAGCAAGCACATCGTTACGTATTGGCGAATGATGATGAGATTGATCCTTATATCGAGTAAGAAAACTAACTTATCAGTACTTTCATTATACTTGAATATAATATTGTATTGATTTATTTATTTGAAATCATTCCATTAGGGCACACATGGTGGAGTTGAGAGCAAAATTTCCTCATAAAGCTAGGTCTAAAAGGTGGTTACAAGATGAGCATAACCGAACATTTATTAAATGGTTGCATGATAAGGTACATTCCAAACGTACTATCTATTATCATATATATACAATCTAGGTATCAGTATAATAAAATTTAAATTTTATTATATTTATAAATATAGGTTGAACAGGAGGTTGCGCATTCTACCTATCAAATATCTGAAAGATTGAAGTGGTTAGCGCGCGGACCAAGCATGAAATTGTTAAAGTATTCTAGTTATTTGATTGATGAGGTTATTTACACTACAAAACAGCGTGATGATGTTCGCATTACTCAAAACTCTGGAGTCAGTTTAGTTGCAAAGACAATGCAAGTCTCTAGTGCAAAGGATAAAAATCCAATTGTGTCAGACATGATTTTTTATGGAGTCATTGAAGAAATATGGTCACTCGATTATCACAAATTTCAAATTCCAATGTTTAAATGTATTTGGGTCGAGAATAATAATGGTATTAAAGTGGATGATCTTGGTTTCACATTGGTAAACTTAAAAAGAATTGGATTCAAATCAGATTCTTTTATCTTGGGAAGTCAAGCAAAGCAAGTATTTTACATTCAAGATCCGGAAGACCCTGTTTGGAGTATTGTACTTGCAACTCCTACTAGAGAGTCATTTGAATATGCAAGAGAGGATGAATTAGAAGACATTGCAATCCACTATCAATCTCTTACCAGAGGGTTACCATCAATGGATGTTGACGGAGTTGATGAAAAGGAACCATCATGCATTCGTGAAGATTGTGAAGGGATTTGGGTCGACAATGTTTAACCAAATAATAATTTGCTTTTGAAGACGTATTTGTAGACAATGATGTTATATATCTTGTTCAGATTTTATTTGGTTTTGATTACTAGCTTTTAAATCACTGGTTACCTGTAAGAAATCCTATTCAAGTATGTTCAAGTTTTCTATTCATTTTTCTGTTGGCGTCACTACTATATAGTTCTTGCTCATGTTGCTCTGGGTTAGCTGCTAAGATTCTTGCTCACTGATGATGGCTTCTGTTCCCTTTTTCTCTCATTATATCGGTATTTTGTCTACAAAAGTTGAAGAGACTAATCTAATTTAATTCTTTCTGTAAAATTGATTGGTATTGAGTGCAATGAGCCTTTAGCTTTTCTAAATTTCTGAACTAAAAGAATCCCCTCCTTTTTCATAGGGAAGTTACTAAGGTCTTTGGGTGGTGCGAAAGCTTCAACTTCACTTTTGGGAGTTCCACTAGGACACAATTCCTCATTCCGGTAGGTCTCTGCTTTTGATCCTGGTTGAATTAGGGAGGCCGTCAAATAATGGTAGTATCAACTCAATCACGGAAACTAGATTTAGGTTAATCTTCACAGGTTTGACTTTTTTATAATCTTTGCAGATGTGTTGGATGCAGAAATGGTTAGACTTTCTTTTAACATTGCCAAATGTTGTTTTCTCAGTTGTATCCACTGAAACTGATAACAGAGTCCTTTATGTACAGTAATTGTTTTATTGTCTATCATGCACAAGTGAAGAGTACTTAAAACCTCACTTTCTACTAAAACACTTTCAGCATTAACAAACTACTGGCCCATGTTGATTTGTTAAGCTTACAAGATAATATCTGAGTATCCGTGCTTTTACTTTGTTGTAGGCCTAAAATTCTATTGTTGTAAATTTCAATTGCTAATGATAAATAGGATTCAATGACGGCGAAGAACAAACACAAAATCGTAGCTGCAACCACCAGCAATCAGGTAAGTTATAAATTTTCATTAGATATTAGAGAAGCTCTCATTGCAATTGTTCTAAATCTATATTGATAATGATAGGCTTCAATGACAAATAAGGGAAAAGGAAAAATCATCTCTACATCCACTGAGCAAATGGTGGACTCTACAGAAACAGTAACAACAAGAATATCTAGAGGACGTACAAGTCTAGCTAAGCTTGCTAGACATAGAGTGCAAGGAATTAGAAAGCCGGTGAGATTTACTAAACTTGGACTACCAGTAGGGAAGGCTGCGAGTGAGATGCAGAGTTACATCGGTTTGCTTGCAAGAGAGAAGGTGAAGATTACATACAAGACTTGGAGGCTAGTACCAAATGAAATTAAAGAATTAATATGGGAATCTGTTAAAGTACGTGAGTAGGTTTGGTCAAGTGTTACTATTCATTTTGTTATCTTAGGTGAATTTTTTTACTGCATTTCCAACTTTGTGTTTTATAGTTGACATACGAAGTTCCCCCAACTTGGAAGAAGGGTTGTTTGAGTTCAGCCAGTAATAAATGGCGTCAGTACAAATCGCATCTCACTCAAACATTCATTTCGAACAAGCTAGACAAGCCCGATGAATTGAATGAACCGCCTAGTGGTTATGGGATTTCAAAAGAAGATTGGATGGCTTTTGTCCTTACGCGCATATCCGTCGACTTCATTGTAAGTTTATTTTTTTGTTCTTTCAGAAATAAGTAGACAATAAGGTAATTAATGATTTAGTAAATTTGACTATATCGAATGTTTCACTTGACTAGAATCTAAGTGCTGTCCAGAAGGAGAAACGAAAGAAGAACATTTACCCTCATCGCCTATCTCGTAAAGGATATGCACGATTTGCAGAAGAAATAGTAAGTATTATTCACTGTTCGATAATGTTGATGCATTTGCATGTTTATAGTCTAGTTCAACCATGGATGAG
Organism: Boesenbergia rotunda; assembly: GCA_024364735.1. Lineage (NCBI taxonomy): Eukaryota > Viridiplantae > Streptophyta > Magnoliopsida > Zingiberales > Zingiberaceae > Boesenbergia > Boesenbergia rotunda. Next base: position 473,242 of record JAGFNQ010002632.1, on the reverse strand, counting down.
AGGAAGTCCTACGTAACTGAAACCAGTCTTGAGGTTGTAAAGAATTGAGAGCTTTAGTAGTCCTAACAATAAGTATTTTGCAATCAATAAGACGATATTATGATTGTGACTTTTTTTAGGACAATCGGTGGTTTCTTCCGAATTAAAAAGCAATCATTAAACTATTCTAGCAATGAAAGTAGATGTACTGAACCTATTTTGTGACTGAAAGCTCTTTTCGTGTGACTCTTTCTGTACATGATCATTAAACTGAAATCTTTCTTTTGTTCTTATTCGTAGGCAAATGACTTATGTGAAGATGAAGAAATCAATCGTGCTATTATCTGGAAGAAAGGAAGGGTTAACAACGAAGGAAAATTCGATGGTGAAGAGTTGAATCAAACAGTCGACAAGATTGTGAGATATTATACATAAAACTCAATTATTGTATTTCAATTAAATGCTTCAAAGTATATTATTGTTTTCATTTGGATGACAGGATGAATACATTCAACTAAAGCGTGAGGGTAAACTAGAAATAGTAGGCCCAACATCAGATATTCTTACCATAGCACTGAATACGGAAGAACATGGGGGACGTGTGAGGGCTGTTGGAGGGCATATAACTCCAACATTATTCTTTAATGTTGATAAAAGATGGAAGACCAACAAAGTTGCTAGAGAGCTGATGAGTATGCAACATAGAGAGTTGATGGAGGCGAGACAATTAATTGAAGACCAAGATGCACGCATTAAACATCTGGAATCAATTGTCTTAAAAAAAGGTGCATTGGGCAGTGAAATTGATGACAAAGGAAGTTGCTCGGTCAAGTGCCCTCCTAAAATTGACCAAGATGCCGAACCTGTTTCTGATGAGGTCAAACCTGTTTGTCAAGAGGTCGAACCAATTTGTGAAGAGCTCGATGATGTTGAACTGCAGATTGTGGAAAAAGTAGTTGCTCTACAGGTATATAAGTCATTGTGGTTATAAATATTACTGAAATATAGAGTTAGTACTATCCAATAATGTGACTATTTTTTGTTTAGGGTAAACCTGTTATTTTGACATTGGATTCGAGCAATGAAATTGCTGCACATGGAACTGTTGTTGAGCTTGAAGGAGGTAATCAATTAATCCATGGCCTTCCAATGCCTAAGGATTGTATACGAGTGTCCGTTGATGTGGCAATGCAAAAATCAGCACGTTTGCCCTTTCCGATTCCTGATGAATGTGAAACTGTTGGTGATGCTATTGGAACACATGTAGCTTGGCCAATCCACTTGATAAAGCTACAACCCGAGGTACATCTAATTAAGCTAATATTTCAATGTAAATATTCGTTAAATTATTTAGTATTGCGCCATCTAACAAGCTTATAATTACAATCTTTAGAAGCGTCAAGTGAAGAAACCTACCCGTACAGAGAAAAACCAGAAAGTTTCATCACGTGTGCCAAAATCGTTGCACATGTTATATTGTTATGCTAAGCATGGTATTGATAATGGAAAGATCTTGTCAATTGTTTTAGATCATGAGATATTTCAAGATGATTATGAACTGAATTTGCATATTGAGGACATCACTGCATTGTATCACTTGGAGCCAATATCTGGAAATTGTGTGGTTATTTACATATTGTAAGTTGTTGATTTACCTTCAACTTTCTTTGTTCTTTTATTAATTTACTATAGAAGCACTTACTGATTTTCTTGTAATTCATATGGTAGGCATCTTTATAAAAACTTGGTGAAAGAAAACAAGATTGAGAAATTCAGGTTTGTAAATCCGCATAGCATCCCATGCTTTAAAAAAACCACAGTGGACAAATTAGTTAAAACTGAGCGGTTGAACCAAAGGGCAAGTATTTTAGCTGAAAGGCTAGGTGGTGCATCACTTAATCAGTTGGTTTTGGTGCCAAGTTGTAACAGGTAATGGACTTCCTGAATATATTTTTTCAATTGCCATTTTTATTTGAATTGAGAATGCACTAATTTTGTGTACTTCTGTGTAGTTTCCATTGGACTCTCACTCTCATTAATCCTCATAAGGAGATTGTTTACTTATTGGATTCCCTAGGTCCTCGCATTCGTGATAACGATTGGAAATATGTTGTGGAAATGTGAGTTTATATATGTTTTTTGTTAGTCTACATCTCTAAATTAGTCTTAAAAAATAGTTTATCAACTACTGTACCTAATGTATAATTGAAGGGCAATAAAATTGTTTAATTCGTTCCAAGGAAGAAAAGGAAGAAAACAAGTCCAGTGGGAAGTGATTAAGGTATTTGTACTTCTATTTAAATCAAAAAATTTTATTGTGTATAATATTGGTATTTTAAGCATTAAAAATATGAATTATCTTTGCCTTAGGTTCCTAGGCAACCGGATGCCAAACAATGTGGATATTATGTGATGAGATATATGAAGCAAATTACTGAAGAAGTTATATCAATCGAGGGGGATGCATTCCGAGCGATAGTAATAATTTCTTTATTATCTCAAATATTTAAAGTTATCTAGTTATAAATTTTTTCAAGTTGTTATGTTTTATTCTGTACAATCATATAATGTGTTTTTGTTCATAGTTTGCAAAAGCAGAGTACTCCCAAGATGAAATTGATGAAGTGCGCTCCGCGATAGCTGATTGTATACATGATTATATTTGATAATAGGTATGTAAATGTTAGGCATTCAGTTGTTATTTGATACTATTTTGGTGAATTATCATTCAGTTGGTGAATTATTTTTATATCCTATGTACGTTTTATTTTTTTGGTGAATTATCATTCAGTTGTTATTGGATACTTTTTTGGTGAATTATCATTCAGTTCTGCCTAACATCCTTTCGCAAATTTCACTAACAGTGTTAACATTACAAAGGTATATTTATGCTTTCTTCATTCAAGACTATGAAAACGTGTGGTCTTAAGTGCATTCCTTGTTTGCCATGTTCACTAACAGATCTTCTGTTAAAATCTCTCTTGCTTGTTAAAATCTCTCTTGGTCTATTACACATCATCTTTTTTGGCTGGTATTATGAATTCCTTCTCTGACAGTTCCATTGTTGGGGTTATCTCCAGATTCAGTGGACATTAGTTCTAATTCCAAATTTATGTCGTCTTCTCTCTGCTTTGGCACATCTCAATATTACTTTCTGTGATTGTCAATCCATCTCATATTATCTTGAACAAATATGGTTACGAGTTATTTGTTTCATAACTTCATTGTATCATGCATATCATCTTCATCCTCTAAGCCACAATTATTATGTTGCAAACAATTCTTGTTTCTGACACTTATAGTTGTATAATTAAATAAGTTGAGTCAGTTGGATTAGTTGTATATGTAGAGCAATATTTTGGAAAATTCTATAGAACATGGAGTTTTTATCAACATTCTCGTATAGTGTTGTCACCTTATCAAGCATATCACATAGCTAATCTATTAATAGTTGAGACCTTTTAGCTTATTCTTATACCTCTTTGATTATATGTATAATCACCATTGTTTTCCTGAATTTTTAATTTGATTGGATTGAGTTGAAACTCAGGTTCTGTATCTGGAACAGTTCGCACTAACTAGCTTCTGCTCCTTGGAGTCTTTGTTATAAACTACAAAAAAATCAAAATTTTGTTTGTATTTTTATTTGAAGCGCAAAACAAACTTATTCCCTTGTCTGCTTTTTGTGATGTGAATAGGAAAAAACATTACAATTTCTAATCTCTCTAGAAATTTACAATTAGCCATATTCTGTTGTCTGCTCTATAGTTATTTGTTATTCTTTCTTTTTCATCATGAATGCAAACTTCAAGGATAGTAGTGCTAAGTTTCTATTTATTTCACCAATCTCATTTGCTAGGGAACATTCATCATTGCAAGATGGCGGGGAATTCAAGTTGCTGTCAAGAAGTTCAGCGATGAAGTAATGTCCGATGAAGATAAATTGTGGGTTGGTTCTATATTTCATCATAATCTGTGTCTGCAATCTTTAATCTCTACTCTGTATTGATTTTTTTTCATATATCAATTAGAGTTTCTTTGTACACCTTGCAGAAGGGCATTCAGAGATGAGCTTGCATTACTTCAATTAATACAACATCCAAATGTTGTCCAGTTCTTAGGTGCTGTTACTCAGAGTAGTCCAATGATGATTGTCACAGAATATTTGCGAAAGGTTGCTCCCTAAACTGTAATATATAATTTGGGTCAGAATTATATATAATTTGAACTCTTGTAATTTGGGTCAGAAGATACTTTAGTGATTTCGTCTGTTTTGGATAGAAGATACTTTTGTGGTTTCGTCTGTAGAAAGCTTGTGGTGGATCTTTATTGTAAATACGTTGATGATGTTTGATATATATATATATATACAGTTTTTGTTTCGAGGTTAAATTATTGCCTTTTAATTGAAAATATTGATATGAAACTGTTGTGGAACAGTGCAAAAGCACAACAGATTTTTTTTAAAGCTAAACTGTTGTTGTAAATAAACGGTGGCATACGACAACACAGTGATAAAACTGTTGTCGAATATGATAAAAGACAACGGTGAATATGGCATACGACAACGGTGATAAACTGTTGTTATTGATATACGACAACGGTTATAAAAACTGTTGTCGAATATGATAAAAGACAACGGTGAATATGGCATACGACAACGGTGATAAACTGTTGTAATTGATATACGACAACGGTTATAAAAACTGTTGTCGAATATAATAAAAGACAACAGTGAAAAACTGTTGTCAAACTGTTGTCGAATGTGATATACGACAACAGTGATTCACTGTTGTCGTAGACCCCCCCTTTAACAACATGGCCTTTAACAACAATGGTATTTGGCCTACGACAACAGTGATTCACTGTTGTTAAATGCATTTTTTCTAGTAGTGACTTCTCCTTGGATAGAGAGACTCCATACCTGAAGGGTAGGAAACCCTTCTTGGAGTTTTCCATGCTAAACGAGACAAGACAGTGTCAACATATGAGCTTGGGATAAGCACAATATCCTTTTCTGGCGATCCCTTATGACCTTGATCCCAAGGATGTGTCCCGCTTCTCCTAAGTCCTTCATATCAAACTGCTTTGATAGCCAGACTCTTACGTCTGATAACACTTTGACAGAAACACCACTACATTTCCGTCACATCTTTTGTATACACATAACTCATCTGGGCTTTGAGTAAATCCATATGACTAGATTACTTCATCAAAGCGGATGTTCCAAGACCGCGAAGCTTGCTTCAATCCATAGATGGATCGATTAAGCTTGCATACTAGATGCTCTTTGCCTTTTACAATAAACCCTTCTGGCTGCTGCATGTAGATGGTCTCCTCAAGACTTCCGTTAAGGAAAGCCGTCTTGACGTCCATCTGCCATACCTCATAGTCCAAATGAGTTGCAATAGATAAGAGAATCCGGATCGACTTAAGCATGACTACCAGCAAAAAGGTCTCCTCATAATCGATACCCTCTTTCTGAGTGTACCCTTTCGCAACAAGTCTAGCTTTGAAGGTCTCAACCTTTCCGTCTGATTCTCTCTTTCTCTTGTAGATCCACTTGCATCCAATGGCTTTTGCACCATTGGGTGGTTTTACTAACTGCCAGACCTGATTAGAATCCATAGATTTGTTGGTGCAGGAAGCATCATATCGAACCTTGTTTTGATATTGGCAAAGGATTCAAAGTTAAGTACTATTTGTAATCTAACGATGTTCACTGAGTGTGCAGAAAGAAGTCCTAGCGAAGGGCTGCTAGGCGTTGAAGACCTGGTGAAGGACTACTAGGCACCTAGCGAAGGGCTGCTAGGAGTTGAAGACCTGGCGAAGGACTGCTAGGCACCTAGCGAAGGGCTGCTAGGCATTCAAGACCTAGCGAAGGGCTACTAGGCACCTGGCGAAGGGCTGCTGGGCAAAAGTCCAACCGGAGGAAGCCGGTTGGCAAAAGGTAAACTCTCCTGAGAGGAGTAGGTGAGGACGTGTTCCCCGTCGAGGGAACAGTAGGCGTCGGTTCGACCTAGGATTCCATTTAGGAGACCCGAAGTCAGAACCAAGACAGCTACCGCTGTGAAAAACTAACTAACATTCTTGCCTTGTTTGTTGTGGAACTAACTTTGGATGCAGGGACCAAAGGAATGAGTTTTTGTAGCTCAGAACGCCTGAAAGGAGAGGGGCAGCAGTTGGGCTAGGCGCCCTGGGAGGTCCCGGGCACCCAAGTCAAAGCCAAATGAGCAGTTGAGCAAGAATCGCTTCGAAGACTTACTGGGCAAGGCGCCCTAAGGACTCGGGTGCCCTCATGGTCCCGGCGCCCTGTATGTCCCGGGACCCTGGGTCCAAAGCCAAGTTTTGATCGAAGCAAACTCAGCCGCGAAGCCAAGCAGACCAAGTCAACTGAGGGCGCCCCAGTGTCCCGGGCGCCCCCGTCAGCTCCGAGGCCGATTCTGGAGGGATAAGCGCTGACCGAGCTTCGGATGAGGTTTCTCGGATCCGAAGGCACGTGTCAGGCGCCCCCAGCGTCCAGGGTGCCCCCAGGAGTGCTATAAAAGGGGCTCGACCCCAAGGCTTCAACACATCAATTTTCCAATGCCTCTACGCTCTTCGTTCAAGCGCTCTGCTCCGGAAACCTCCGATCTTGAGATTCTAGCACCAACAACGACCTTCTGCTCTGAAGAACGATCCACACCGGGCGTCAGTAATGAAGAGTACAATTTTCTTTATTGTACTACTATTGTAATAATCTTTGTAAATCTTTGTGACATTATAGAATTGCCCGCAGTAAACGGTTAAGGACCATGGGCCTTGGAGTAGGAGCCGACCGCGACTCCAAACCAAGTAAAAACACTTGTGTTCCGTGTGTTTGATTTAAATTTCCGCTGCGCATTCTCTTTTCTAATCCGAAACTCTTTTCGATATTCACCCCCCTCTATCGCATTTTCTCGATCTAACAAGTGGTATCAAAGCAGGGAAGCTCAAATTTGGTGCAACGACCAATTTGGGAGTTTTTCGGATTTACAAAATTTTTTTCATTTTATTTCTTTTCTATTTCGTTAATCGAGGTTGGTGCAACACCACTTGATCTTTTTCGCCTTGTATTTCAAATAAATAATATCTGTGGGTGGATTTAAAATTGATAAAACAATTTTGAATTCTCATTTTTCGTTAATCGAGGTTGGTGCAATGCCTTTTTCAATTTTCGTTACTCATTTTTTCACCATAAGTCAAAATTGATAAAACAATCAATTTTTAAAAATTTGTCATAAATTTTTTTCCATTATTTTAATATTTTTTCTCGAAATTCGTGCTACCTTAATTCGAGTAATTTTTGTCACAACATTGAATTCTTATTTTGTTCAGAATTAACAATGTAACAAACTTTTTATTATTATTTTTTATTAATCCACCTCGAAATTTGTGCAATATTTATTTTGGGCTATTTTTTTCCCTTCTCCCGCACTACTAATCCAAGACCAAGTCTTGGTACATTTCTAGTTTTTCTTTTTGTGTGCAAGATTTATCCTTAATGGCCAATCAAGAATGGAACAGTGTTCGTCCGCCTCTATTCTCTGGCGAGAACTTCAGAACCTGGAAGGGTCTAATGGAATCCCACCTAAAGATCCATCTAGATCTATGGACGATCATCCAAACGGGATTTTCGTTTCCCGTAGAAGTTGAGTTATCAATCGAGTGGGACAAATTGGATGAACAAACCCTCAATCAAATCGAGACCGATGCAAGGGCAACTGCAATCCTACAATGTGGCCTAACCAAGGAGCAACTCGAACTAGTAGGTCCATTCAGATGTGCCAGAGAAATTTGGGAAAAGCTAATCAATCTACACGAAGAGAGCTCCGGTATTGAGATCTTAGAAGAGTTAGCACCTGACTTCAAAATTGACTCCGGATCCAAAGATGAGAAAGAATCCATACCTGACTGCGAACTCGAGCCAGAGTCAGAAGACGAATTGACTGAGACAAAACTGGTAATCAATTTTGAATCTTTTTTTGAATTACAATTAAATAATCAAACAGATATTGTAATGGTCGAGGAAGGTGTAATTTCTAGTGCAAGGAAAGCTCCAAGAGAACCACCAAAGAAGAAGCTTCAACCTGTACCAGAGTCCAACTCAGACTCGGAATTAGAAGACAATGAAGGAGATCGACCCAAACTAGACCGATAAGCTTGTGATCATTACAAGAGTACTGGACAAACGATCGGGAAAGGTGAGTTTTCAATATTTGAAAATCCAATATTTATCTTAGATAACGTGATTAATTCGTATAAATTAGTTAAGGTTAACACATTAGAATACTTTCACAACCATGCTGATTTTAAAAATCTAGAGTTTTATTTCAATTATGATGTAACTTAGATCAGTTTTGTCATGTTTGCTTGTTTTTTTTTTGCTTAGAATTAGGATTGACTAGTTTAAGGACTAAAGAGTTACTTAAAACTTGAAAACCTAATATTGGGAGGAGGTGAGATGATAGTACGTTAGGGAAACCTTTCTAATAAGGTCAAGTATACTCTACTTAGTCTGTTTAGTATGACGGAACTAGCCGAAGCTACCGATCCAAGACCCAAACTAGTTAGACCAAAATCTTTCAAGGAGTAACTTGAAGATGAATTTTCTATAAAAGGCTTTGTCAAGGAAAGAGTTGATGATCCAATAAGGCTACGGCCAAAGAAGGCCTAGTGCCTCGCCAAGACCTGGAAGCCAATTATAGAAAATCAAATTCACTTTACCATTGTCAGATTTGAATCTAACACAAATTTTAAGTAAATCTTAGATTTAACACTAATTCAAATATAAAAATAAAGCATCTCACAAAATAGATAAGGTAACATGTTTTGTCATGTAGAACTGGGTGAGATGTCTAAGACCTAATTATATAGTTCAATACTTTTTTAAAATCAACTTAATTGTTTTCCAAAATTAATTCTAAATGTTTTCCACTCAACATGTTTCAAAAATTGAATTTCATCTGTTTTCAAAATTAACTCATCAAACTAAGTCTTGATTGAATTATACTAAGATTTAGGACTTGATTGGGTCAATTATTGATTGGTAAAACCAAGTCAACATAGTCAAACCTGGTCAATACTGAAGTGTCCTAAGGTAATCGCCTTATGATTGTAATCATTTATTTTAATAAATGAATATTCACTATTTGAGTATACATGTTTATGTATTTGATTGAGATCATAAACTCATTTACTGAATGTCCGCAATACAATTCACAGCATGAGAGAATTTGTGATAAATTCACAACTAGTGATTATCTCTACATGTGCAATTGTGAAGTATTGAAATTGTCCCTAGTCGATGAATTGATAAATACGGACACTATCAATTCTGTTGAGACTAGCATGGGTTATTCTCTAATCAGCTGATTCTCACTGGCTGGTGACATTGGGATGTCCGGAGATAAACATGAATGCTAGTTAAGGGAACTAGTTCATTGGAGTAACTGGCTGTAAAACTTCATATGGTAGTCTATATATAGATATGTCAATGAAGTTCTTACTGCAGCTTAAGTGCGATGTTTCTTTGACTTGCGGTGTTCAAGTCATCTTGGTCATGGAGACTTATACTTTGACATCTTAAGCAAGCATCTTCAAGGAGGTGTGGACCCGGGGGTGATTGGGTATAAGCCGAAGTGCCCAAAGATGTTTGAACAACCTACAAAGGATTCACCACTCCTTGCGAGGAGATGTATACCCAAGGCCTATCGTCGGATTGTTACTCGAAGCCTCTGGCCAGAGCATGACATGTTCAGAGTATGAATCTCTTAGATACATGAGAGTAATTAGAATCCGTAGGACAAGAAAACGTTACTTGGGCTAGGTGTGACGTAGTAAGCCTAGTGGGGACTGATACACATAGACCATGTCCTGAACCAAGTGGGTATAAGATGGTGAAGGGAATGAGACACGATTCATTATAGCTGCTGAAGGGTTTCAGAATTATTTCTGAGGTCAACCGTTGATCTTTCGATTAATTGGGGATTATGATGTACTACTAGGTGCCACTCATGATCGTTCTATAATTGGTTAATTATAGGCGGCCAACATAAATCGAAAGCCTATTTAGTCACACACACTATGAGTAATCCGAGAGATTTAAAACAAGTTGAAAATTGGATTTTCCAATCAAGAGAGATTGGGTTTGGTTGAGCCAAACGATAAGTCGAATCTGAATTTTTCAGAGACGCATCGGAAGCGTAAAATGGCTAAGTCTTTTGAAGACTTAATAGATGAATTAAATGAGTTTAATTCATTGGGGCGTGGCTTGGATAGGCCGGCCACCCTCTTTGCTTGGCCGACCACAACAAAGGGAGGGAACCAAATTGTTTGGTTCAATTTATAAAATAAATCAAGTGCGGTTTGTTTTATAAAATTATGGATGATATAAATTTTTATATAAACCAAGGTTTGGTTTATTTTTCATGGAAATTAAAATGAACCATGGATTGGTTTATTTATTTTATAAAATCAATCATGGATTGATTTACCATGATAAAGAAATTTATATAAAATTTATTTTTCATGGAAATTAAAATGAACCATGGATTAGTTTATTTTATTTTATAAACTCAATCATGGATTGATTTACCATGATAAAGAAATTTATATAAAGAAATTTATTTTTTATGAAAATTAAAATGAACCAGTTTATTTTATTTTATAAAATCAATCATGGATTGATTTACCATGATAAAGAAATTTATATAAAGAAATTTATATAAAGAAATTTATATGATAAATTTCTTATGAAAATTTACTCCATAAGAAAAAAGAGACTTGGTTGATTTTTATCGTGAATTAAAATATGATTTTAACCATGATATAAAATCAAGACTTGGCATGATGGAATAAGTCATAGAAAATTTATATGATAAATTTCTTATGAAAATTTATTCCATAAGAAAAAAAGAGACTTGGCGGTTGAGAGGCCACTATATAAAGGACCCAAGGCAAGGCTTGGAATTCATTCGAAATAATCCAAGTATTCTTGCTTGGGCTCTCTCCCTCTCCTCCCTTCTTCCTCTTGGCCAGCCACAAGCCTCTCCCCCTTTCTTCTTGCCGTGAGCACAAGGAGAAGCACCGAGGCGACGAAGTTCTTCCGTTGGGACGATCTTCCTCTCCGGCCATCATCACCTTGGGATTGGCCGCAAGTCATCTTCCTCCTTCTCGTCGGAATTGTGATTCCGGCCAACCTTGGTGGTGAGTTTTTCCGATGTGATTACTTCTCTCTTGGTTTTTGTCATGTTCTCGGAGAATCTAGTAGTTCTCGAGAACACGAAACTCGTAGCTTTGCGAAGTCATCCCGAAGATACTCGGCGTGGACGCGAATAGAGGCGGAGCTTCCGAGGGATGCTTACGGTTGGATCTCGTCCCTTTCTTCGAGTTACGCGAGGTAGCAAGTAAATTAGTTTACATTTCTGTAAAATTTTAAATATATGATTATGTCTACACAACATAAGGTTGCATGCTTAGATGTGTGGTTAAATAATTTGAGAAATTATTTATGCTAAACCTTCCGCTGCACGTAATTAATTTTAAAATTACGAACCCGCATCCATGTTAACATGCACCCGGTCCCAACAAGTATGACCAAGCCTAAGGTGCCAAAGATATGTCTGATTCATCTTAGAAGGCTCCTTTCTCTTATTTAAGTTAGATGATGAAGTATTTACTTCAGTTTGCATCGTGGGAGTCATTGGTTCTAGAGTGAACAGATTGCCGACCATTGTACCTGAACAGACAATCTCTCTATTTCTTTTTATAACAACTTTGTTATCAAAAGCAACAGAATATTCATCCTTTATCAACTTAGAAACTAAAATTAAATTCTTTCTAAACGAGAGTACATAAAGGCAATCTCTCAGAACTAACAATTTATTTCTCTCAAAAGATAAATAAAAAAACTCTCACTGCAACTGTTGCCACTTTTGTAGCATTGCCCATGTAGACCACGATTTCTGCATCAGCTAGCCGTCGGGTTTCCTGGAATCCCTGCAAAGTATTGCAGACATGGTCAGTGACTCCCGTATCTACGCACCAGGTACTGGTAGATAGCACCGCTAAACATGTTTCAACGACTAAGGCTGAAGAAATACCTTTGTCTTGTCGACGGGGACAGTCCGCCTTCTAGTGCCCAGTTTGCTTGCACGTGAAGCACTTGCCTTTCGACTTCTTCACGCTAGTCCGAGGTCCCTGCGATGCTGCTGCCTTCTTGAACCCACCTTGTTTCTTCTTCTTCCTGCTTTTCGGCACAGAAGAAGAAACCCTTTGAGTTACTAAGGCCTGCGAGTTCTGACGAAAGAGGCCCTCTGCCGCCTGGAGTTCTCCTAGCAGTTCACCCAATGTATAATCCCTTTTGTTCATATTATTGTTGAGCCTGAACTGCTCAAAACTCCTAGGCAGATACTGGAGTATAATATCGACCTGGGATTCCCCGTCGATTTGTGCTCCCAGTACCTCAATCTCATTGAGGTAAGCCATCATCTTTAGGACATGATCCCTCACCGGTGTCCCTTCGACCATAGTGGTCGTCATTAGATTCTTCATCATGGACTGCCTAGTAGCTCGACTTTGGTGTCCGAAGAGATCCTTGAGGTTCAGCATCATGTCACTAGCAGTGGGCATGGCCTAATGCTGATGTTGCAGCACATTCGACATGGATGCCAGAATGTAGCACCGTGCCATCTCATCTGCCTTGACCCACTTCTTGTAACGCTCCCTCAACTCTTCACTAGAGTCCTCTCTAGGTCTTTCCGGGCATTTCTCGAAGAGTACAAATTTGTACTCTTCAGCAGTGAGGACAATGTCAAGGTTCCTCTTCCAGTCTATGTAGTTTGGGCCAGTAAGTTTGTTTTCTTTAAGAATTGTTGCTAGTGGGTTAAAAGCCATTATGAAAAACCTGAGAATCACAACATACACTACTTTAGAAATCGAAAATAAATTGATTCCTGAAAACAATCAATTTTCGAAATCAACCAACACCACTATACACCGAGAAATTCACATGCCACGATGGTATAGGCGTATACGAATCCCTTCATTCGTAGAGGAGGTTTTACCCATCAATCTTACTATCTTGTCAACCTAACTTTTTGATAAGTAAGATCAATAGTTGATTTACTTCGGCTATGCAGAATAATAGCAATGACTCCAATGGGGAGGATACTATTATTCGCATCTAAGTGTGCACCAATACACGACACTAAGAAAATTATTTCCGATTATGTGCCTTCCGATGGGGAAGTACACACGCTCTTTAACAATTTTCTATAGTCTTTTCTGACCCAGTGATCCGCAGAACAAGTCCATCCGATGGGGAGGAAGGCACTCAGAGCCGACGCGCAGACTTGTTCGCATCACTTATCAGATTGTAATGGAAGCCGTGGGACCCTTAGGGTCCCTCTCCCACTTAGTAATTTATTTCGAGGAATTTTAACTTAGCACAATCACACAACCAAGCACATAACCAAATATATGAAAACTGCAGAAAATCCTAGATTTTTAAACTTTCATGGCCCTTGGTCTCTAATGCGCCTCCAGTCGTGTCGTCACTTCGTCCGCTCCTCCCTTCCTTCTGCGCAAGTTACCTTGAGGGATCTCCAAGCCGAAATGACTAGCTAATTATTTACATCATCGATCCTATACTCCATGAAGGAGTGTACATAAAAACTAGATCGAAAGTAAAATAAAAAACTAGGCTAAACATGTGCTGTATTTAATTACAAAAATTAAATACCTAGCCTCGTCAATCCCGAGGATTAATTACATTAAATTTGCACAACCATTCACACAAGTATTATTTGGCCATGAAGTTGGAATCTCGTGCCTGCAACACAAAGTTAGCCTACGCACATCCACGCATCATCCAACAAAATAAAATGTATGAAAATGCAAAAATTAACCAATCCTAAACACACAAAGCCGGAAACCTCAGCTCTGATACCAATTGTTAGGTATGGCTTGGCGGGTTTCCTAAGCGAATACTTGGTCGTTCCGAGAGACCTCTCCATGCCTACGGATTAAAAAAAATAATCCGAATGGAGACCCGTCTCCCAACGACCATCTTGTGCCGTATCGAACGATCCAAATTACAACTCGGTCAATTACCAAAATCGACCTTGTAATTTGCTTGATCGTTCGATCCGCGAAAAAGGCGACGAGTGGATCGCCGGCTTTTGTGTTTATGGTCGGGGTCCAGTTAAATAATTGTTGACTATGATTTGCAATCAAAATAATTAAATAACAAATATAAAATGACGAGGTTAGCAAACATAGCACACAATAGACATAAGGTAATCAATGGAGCTTGGAAAGAGTTATACCTTTCCGATCACCTCGCGGTCTTCTACCTTATGTCCCTCCCTTCGCGGACATTGTGTGGGCATGATCTATCACGAACTGAGATCACCGAGGTGACCAACCAATCCTTCCTTCTTCCCTCTAGCAGAAAACCCTAACTCCAATCCTTGGAGTTGCGTCGGCACTAGCTCCCTCCACCCTTGTGCCGTCGGTCAAGAACAGCCACCAAGGCCTCTTCGGCCAACGGCTGACCTCGGGAAGGAAGTGAAGAAGAGGATGAAAGGAAGAAGAGCTTCCTTTCACACCCAACACAAGCCTAGAATCCCTCTCCTCCTCTCCTTGCGGCGCTGCCGGCCAAGGGCCTTGCGCCGCCTCCTACCGGCCACTGGAGCTCCCTCCCTCACCGACACACACCATAAAAGGGAGAAGACCCTCCTCCCTTTGTCTAGTGATGGCTGCATGCCGGGGTTCTCTGGTGACCTAGGAGAGGAAGAAGAAGAGAAAGTGGGGAGAAGCGGTTCTTGATCTCATAGGAATAGGAAGAAGGAAAGAGGAGGAGGGATGGAAACACTCCTCTCCTTCCACTAAAGGATCTTAATTGAACTTCCTCACCAACCCCCATATTTTCATATGGGTTCCACATATTACGAGTCATCCATCCCCCCGTGTTTAAGATCTCGAATGTCCGTTAATTAATTTAAATTACTGAGAATTCAAATTAATTAACCTCTGAGTCCTTGACTAGTACCACTCAACCTTATCATCATGCCGGATCAAATCCACCTGCAGGGTTTAGCGTGATGAACCTTTCGAGCTCATCAAGGGGGCATCATCAACCCGACTCACCAGGAAATGGATTCCGTTAATAATCAACAGCACATCATATTATTAATATTATCTTCCAACTTACCGGGCCTATCGATCTAACAGAATAGATCTCGCCCATTGGTAAATCAAAGAAATAATAGTTAATAATATATGCCCGTTATTATATCAGGATTAAGGGATCGTACTCCATAATATAAACTGAGGTCCTATCCAATTATCAAGTCAGTACAAATTGGATAACCTCTGGTTTTGGTCCGTCAATGATCAAAGCACATAGTGTAATTCATGGTCAAGACAACCAATAATTAACACAACATCCGATGGTTGTCCAATTCCATCTCGGTTGTGGGTCTCTATTTATAGTAAGCAAGGAACTGATAACATGATCTTCTGTGTGACACCACACACCATGTTATCTACAATGCAATGTAATTGGACTTCATGCATGTACTAATGTAAACATACACCTAGTGTAGTTGTGATTCTCTTTTCAAAATGATGATGTTCATATAAAGAAATTCATATTTTTCAGTATACACATCTTACACAAGGATGTCATATATTATAGCAAAGGGAAGGCCAAAAATGGCAAGGGAAAGCCATTTAAAGGGAAGAAGAAAAACTTAACCAAGGACAAGGTGTTCAAAGTTAAGAAGGTTAGGGTTGAAGGCCAAAAGTCACCGGAGATACACCGGTGTGGTCTTGCAATTATTGATGAGTCACCTAGGGAGGTGACTAAGGATAAGAGCTCAAGAGGGAGCTCTAGGAGTCAAGATGGGGTCCATGGTCAATGGATCTCAGGAGGATTTTTTCAGGAATTCTAGATGGACAATAGAGTGTACCAAAGGATGTGAGAGACGAATTTGAGGCTCAATCCTAGAAATTTGGCACATTGGGGTTAAGTATCATGCATACAAATATGACAATGGAACTATATTGCATAAAAATTGTTTTTCAATGTATAGATGTCATATAAATCAATGCTAGGGATGTATTATGGTTGGGTATGAGAAGATATATCAAGAAGAGATCAAAACTAGGACTTTAGGTCAAGGTTCAATTGAACCATTTAGATAGTTTTGAGTTTTGTGTCAATCTCGTGATTGATAATAGATACATGTGTGAATGTATTTTTCCTAAGTAGACACGGGTACCACAAACCTTTTCACAAAATTTGAAAATTTTTGGAGGTTTGTGAAATTTCTGGTACATTTCTAAAGTTGGGTCAGAAATGCTGATAATATAGGGTATGAGTCGACTGATGCAAAGGTAGTCGACTGGTACAGTTCGATCCAGGAACTAGGATATTCTATGCAGTAGTCGACTGATCCTCCATCAGTCGACTGATCTTTCTGTTTACTCTATCAGTCGACTGGTTTAGAGGCAGTCGACTGGTGCTGCGAATCTTTAAAAGAAGACCTCGCACGGGGACGACCGAACCTCGGGTTTCAAGCGCTGCCCCTTGTTGCCACTTCTCTCCCCCGACCTCTCTAGCCACTCCAAGTCTCCCCAAGGCCCTAAAATCATGTGTCTAACCCTCCTTCACCTTAGATCCAAATCTAGGGCAAGAAAAGCATCCTTATTTGAGTCAAGTTTAATCATCATCTATCATACAACGAATGGAGAGACGGTAATGAAGTATTTGCTTTATTTTCTCCATTTAGTTCTTGATTCACGACTAACTCTCTAAATTTTGCATGTTTTCCTTGTTTTTCCTTCTTGATTGGGTCATTCATGGTACATGCATATGGTAATTGTATTTTAGGGCTAGGCAAAAGAGAAGGTTTGGTGAGGGATTGCCCCCAACAGCCTCCCATAGATCCTGCGGCACCTCGGTTCCGATCCGAGGTTTATCGGCGGATATTTGAAAATGCTGACTTCATTTTAATGAACTGTTAATATCTCAATCAATCATATTTCTAAGAGATTACTCCTCACATAATTGAGATTATCACTCATTTTGGATTAGAAAAGTTAGTATACTGTCAGTATTATGTAAACTTTGACCTCTGCAAAGAGTTTTATGCAAATCTCACATGTAGTAGTCCCGATGACGAGATGTATGAGTCCATGGTACAGGGAGTTACCATTCTTTTTCACCTGCATTACTAGGATCATTCTTAGGGTATTGAGTTTCAGTAAATCCGTTTACATGTTTCCCCAATGTCATTGAGCCATTTACATTGTCTAATGTAACCATTGATCAGATTCATCGTCATTATTTCGATAATCCTCGACCTCCTCTGGAGCGTATCTTTATAGTTAGGCGCATGAGTCCAGTTAGCAACATCTTGTATAAAATTGTCCTAGATTACATTCTGCCTATTGTCACCAAGGGGAGGTCAAAGATTCGACTACCTCACTTGGTGATGATGTATGCTTTAGAAAGGAGATTAGACATTGACATCGCCCACCATGTATTCACATCTATTGTACATTTTTCGCATGACGTCAATAGGAAGATCTACATGCCATTCGGTCATATTTTGACCGAATTCTTTTTATCTAGAGGAATTAGAGTCACTAGAGGTCAGACTCATCAGCTGTCTAAGGACTACAACCAGATAGGTTCTCGGCAGCTCTCCTTGGTTGGGATCGAGAGGCGGCAGGGAGTAATGGTCTGGCGACATCGTCATGCTTCTTCCAACTCTGATGATGATGAGGAGGCTGCTCCTGCTGCTGCTGTTGGGACCGGGTGCATGCCGACGCGGACACGTATTGTAATTGTTACATAATTACATGCAGCGGAAACAAAAGCATGAATAATTTCCTAAATTATTCTAACACATATCCTAAGCATGCAATGTGTTCACATAATCGTAATATAAAATTTTTGCAGAAAAGGAAATTACTCTACGAATTACCTTGCGTAACTTGGAAGAAGGGACGAGATCCAACCGTTAGCGTCCCTTGAAAGCTCCGCCTCTATTCGTATCCACGTCGAGTATCGTCGGGATGACTTCGCTAAGCTACGAGTTTCGTGTTCACGAGAACTACTAGATTCTCTGTGAACATGACGAAAACCAAGAGAGTAATCAAATCGAAAGACTCACCACCAATGTTGGCCGAAGAGGAAGATCGTCGCAAGGAAGAACTTCGTCGCCTTGATGCTTCTCCTTGTGCTCACGGTAAGAAGAAAGAAGGAAGGCCTATGGCCGGCCAAGAGAGAGGGAGAGAAGAAGAGGAGAGAGCTCAAGCAATTCTTGGATGGATCATCTTCCATGGCACCCCTTGGGTCCTTTATATAGAGAGAGGTTTCTTAATTCCCAAGCAAACCTCTCCTTGATTATGGAATAATTTCTCAATCAATCCATAATCAAGGCTCTCATGATCAAGCTTCTTCTTCTTGATTATGGAATAATTTCTCAATCAATCCATAATCAAGGCTCTCTTTCTTTTGGCATGATTATATAAAATTTATAAAACAAACAAACCATTGGTTCATTATATAAAAATTTATAAAATAAACCAACCATTGGTTCATTATATAAATTTTATTAAACAAACCAACTCATGGTTCATTATATAAAAATTTATATAACCTTTTATAAAATAAACCAACCTTTGGTCTATTTTATAAAACAAACCAAAATAGCATTATCCTCTTATGGTGGTGGCCGACTATGACAAGAAGAGAGGAGGCCCCCTCCTTAGTCGGCCCATCTAACCCCAATTGGATCAAATCCCTTAATGAAATAAACTTATTTAATTCACCCATTAAGTCTTTAAAAGACTTAGTCATTCTATGCTTCCGATGCGTCTGAAATAAATTCAGTTTGGACTATTGTTTGGACTTACCAAAAATAGTCTATCTCGATTGGAGAATCCAATTCTCAACTCGTTTTAAATCCTTCGAATTACTCGTTATGCGTGTGACCAAATAGACTTTCAATTTATGTTGGCCGTCTATAATTAACTAATTAATTATAGAACGATCATGAGTGGCACCTAGAAGTACATCATGATCCCCAATTAATTGAAAGATCAACGGTTGACCTCAGAAATGATTCTGAAACCCTTCAGCAGCTATAATGAATCGTGCCCCCTTCCCTTCACCATCTTATACCCACTTGGTTCAGGACATGGTCTATGTGTGTCAGTCCCCACTAGGCTGACTACGTCACACCTAGCCCAAGTAACATTTCCTCATCCTATGGATTCTAATTACTCTCATGTATTTAAGAGATTCATACTCTGAACATGTCATGCTCTGGCCAGAGGCTTCGAGTAACAATCCAACGATAGGCCTCAGGTATACATCTCCTCGCAAGGAGTGGTGAATCCTTTGTAGGCTGTTCAAACATCTTCGGGCACTTCGGCTTATACCCAATCATCCTGGGTCCACACCTCCTTGGAGATGCTTGCTTAAGATGTCAAAGTATAAGTCTCCATGACCAAGATGACTTGAACACCGCAAGTCAAAGGAACATCGCACTTAAGCTGCAGTAAGAACTTCACTGACATATCTATATGTAGACTACCATATGAAGTTTTACAGCCAGTCACTCCAATGAACTAGTTCCCTTAACTAGCATTCATGTTTATCTCCGGACATCTCAATGTCACCAGCCAGTGAGAATCAGCTGATTAGAGAATAACACATGCTAGTCTCAACAGAATTGATAGTGTCCGTATTTATCAATTCATCGACTAGGGACAATTTCAATACTTCACAATTGCACATGTAGAGATAATCACTAGTTGTGAATTCATCACAAATTCTCTCATGCTGTGAATTATATTGCGGACATTCAGTAAATGAGTTTAAGATCTCAATCAAATACACAAACATGTATACTCAAATAGTGAATATTCATTTATTAAAATAAATGATTACAATCATAAGGCGATTGCCTTAGGACACTTCTCTCATATCACTAATAGCTGCTCCTGCTGGGATTACAGAGGAGCGGTTCTCCCGACTAGAGGCATAGGTTCATGGACTTAGGGAGGACTTTCAGAGTTTTCAGCAGCGGCAGGTTGCTATTCAAGGAGAGGTTCACGAGCTCAGGGAGCACTTTCGGAGTTTCTAGCAGCGATAGGATGATATGTATGAGATAATGCAGCGCTGGAACCTCATGTATCATGCCCCTCCTCCTCCTCCTCCTGGCGATGATAACGCATAGCTTCCACATGACATGGGTGTGGTGGTGTTAGGAGTGGGTTGGATTGAGCATGTTCTTCTTTTGTCTCTCAAACACTATATTTTATATTGTAATATTTGGAGATTTTTGTAGCACTCACTTATGGTTCCCTATGAAATTCATTTCTTAGTATTGCTTATATGAATTGTTATTTCCTTGTTATTATGGTTGCATGATGAATTTCAATATATTTTCTATCAAACGATTATGGTATAAAGGGGGAGCCTTCATCACCTTTTCTTTCTTTAGTGTTAATATGAGGAAAAGAGGAGGATTGAAAACATTTCTAGTTTTAAATAGTAGGGTATAGACTTGTAAGACATATGGGGTTCAAACCTAGGATGGAAAGTTGATACAAAATGGAGTGTTTTCAAAGGACTTGAATTTTGGTCAAAAAGTCAAGCATATTTGGTATTTTCATGAAAATATATTTTTCTAGGTTAGAATACATCATAAGAACTATATTTACAAAATTTCAGAATTTTTTGAATTTTGTGAAATTTTTAGGGGGTTTCTGAATTTCAGCTCAGAAGTTGAAATTTCAGACTGGTTAAGTATCAGTCGACTATTCCATGGGGCAATCGACTGAACTCTCTGTGAGTTTATAGTTCAAAGGCACCAGTTGACTGGTAACTGACGCAGTCGACTAGTGCTGCTATTTTCTGATTTCTGGGATTTTCAGAACAAGAGGGTATCCTGTATTGATACCAATGGTAAGTATTGCTTGGGACAATCATTTTGATGGTATCAAAGGGGGAGAACTTGTTGTTTAAGTTAGTTTTAACTTAACTTGTGAAGTTAGTTTTTAACTTAACTTGTGGTTATGCAAAATTGAAAATTGTGTGTGAAGGCATAGGTTAAGGGGGAGGATGCATGTTTATGATGCTTAACTTACTATGTCTGTAATTTTCAATTGTTATTATTGTACCTAACTTAAACATATTGCCACACATCAAAAAGGGAGAGATTGTTGGTGCAATCAACCCAAGTTTGATCGGGTAGATCATGAGTTTTGATGTGTGTGTCAATATGATTAAGTTAGGATTTCATGTTGATCTAATATGTGTATGTGAGTGTGCAGGTTTGCAGGATACACATGAACTTAGTTGGACGCCTTCGGGTCCGGTGAAGGATGGTGTGAGGAGATAAGCCGTGGGCTTGTATGCATCCAAGGGATCGTGGACAAAGCAGGGACAATGAGCCAAGGGAAGCGAACTTCGAGGCATACGCGAAGGATGGCATGGGAGACGAGCCGTGGGCTTGCATGCATCCAAGGGACGAGAGCCAAAGTCGAAGAAGGCTTGAAGGCAACAGGTCAAGGTTGCTGGAAGCAGAGACGATGAGCCGAGGGAAGTGCACTTCAAGGCATACACGAAGGATGGTATGGGACACAAGCCGTGGGCTTGCATGCATCCGAGGGACGAGAGCCAAAGTCGAAGAAGACTTGAAGGCAACAGGTCGAGACTGCTGAATGAAGAGTTAGCTAAGTCGTGATGATTCGAGTGCTGAGAGAATTGTACTCGGTAAGGGAAACCTTAGGTGGTAGTCAACTGATGCTTAGATCAGTCGAATGATGAAGAGCACAGAGAGATCAGTCAACTGGTGCTGAATAGAATTCGAAGCGTCAGGCTGAGACATTCGAATTCAAGTGGACCAGTCGACTGGTGCTAGCACCAGTCGACTGGTAACGGTCAGAATAGTATCGAGAAGTATTTAAGAGGGCTCGTTTTTGGCTGTTTCTCCTTGGCGAAACAAGCTTGAGTAAAGCTTGTTAGTAGCCTAAACGTGCTCAGAGGTTGTCTAGGTATTGTGGCGAGGTTTCTCCGCCCACAAGGAGCGACAAGAGCTAGCCGGAGGTGTTCTGGGGAATCATCCATCGAAGGATTGGGATCGTCCACCTTACGGACAGTCGTGGAGTAGGAGTATTATCTCCGAACCACGTAAAGGTCTTGTGTTAGCATTGTTTTAGTTTATTATTTTTAGATTTCTGCTTGCGCTTGCTACGTTATAGGAAGAAGATCGAAAAGTAGCTATTCACCCCCCTCTAGCTAAACGTCAAGGTCCCAACAGTCCCCGACAGCAACAAACAGTTCAACAACAGGCAGTACCTTCACTAGTTCAAATTTATTGTATACCTATGTTAGTGATATGAGAGAAGTGTCCTAAGGCAATCGTCTTATGATTGTAAACATTTATTTTAATAAATGATAATTCACTATTTGAGTATACATGTTTGTGTATTTGATTGGGATCTTAAACTCATCTACTGAATGTCCGCAATACAATTCACAGCATAAGAGAATTTGTGATGGGATCACAACTAGTGATTATCTCTAAATGTGCAATTGTGAAGTATTGAAAATATCCCTAGTCGATGAATTGATAAATACGGACACTATCAATTCTGTTGAGACTAGCATGGGTTATTCTCTAATCAACTGATTCTCACTGGCTGGAGACATTGGGATGTCCGGAGATAAACATGGATGCTAGTTAAGGGAACTAGTTCATTGGAGTGACTAGCTGTAAAACTTCATATGGTAATCTATAAAGATATGTCACTGAAGTTATTACTGCAGCTTAAGTGCGATGTTCCTTTGACTTGCGGTGTTTAAGTCATCTTGGTCATAGAGACTTATACTTTAACATCTTAAGCAAGCATCTCCAAGGAGGTGTGGACCCAGGATGATTGGGTATAAGCCGAAGTGCCCGAAGATGTTTGAACAAGCCTACAAAGGATTCACCACTCCTTGCGAGGATATGTATACCCAGGCCTATCGTCGGATTGTTACTCAAAGCCTCTGGCCAGAGCATATCATGTTTAGAGTGCAAGTCTCTTAAATACATGAGAGTAATTAGAAATCCAAAGGACGAGAAAGACATTACTTGGGCTAGGTGTGACGTAGTCAGCCTAGTGGGGACTGACACAAATAGACCGTGTCCTGAACCAAGTGGGTATAAGATGGTGAAGGGAATGGGGCACGATTCATTAGAGCTGCTGAAAGGTTTCGGAATTACTTCTGAGGTCAAACCGTTGATCTTTCGATTAATTGGGGGTCATGATGTACTACTAGGTGCCACTCATGACCGTTCTATAATTGGTTAATTATAGACGGCTAACATAAATCGAAAGCATATTTAGTCACACGCACTACGAGTAATCCGAGGGATTTAAAATGAGTTAAAAATTAGATTTTCCAATCAAGAGAAATAAGTCGAATCTGAGTTAATCAGAGGCGCAACGGAAACTTAAAATGGCTAAGTCTTTTGAAGGCTTATTGGGCGAATTAAATGAGTTTAATTCGCGATCGGTTCGGCTCGGTTTGGCCGGCCAAAGAGGGTGTTAACCCCCTTTGGTTTGGCCGGCCACAACAAAGGGAAGAAACCAATTTATTTGGTTTAATTAATAAAATAAATCTAGCGTGATTTGTTTTATAAATTATGGATAAATAAATTTGTATAAAGAAATTTATATAAATAAATTTATAGAAATTTATTCTTTTTTTGGAAATTAAAATGATCCATGGAATGATTTATTTTAATAAAATCAATTATGAATTGATTTTTTCATAATAAGAAAGTTTATAAATTTCTTATAAAATTTATTCCATAATTAAAAGAGAGAAGTATTTGTTTTATTATAAAGTTAGTTATAATAAAACTAGGCATAATGGAATATTCATAAGAAAGATTATAAGATAAATTTCTTATGAAAACTAATTCCGTTAGTTTCGTTAAAGAGGAGACTTAGTAAGGGAGAGGCTACTATATAAAGGAACCAAAGGCAAGCCTTGAATTCCAATCAAGAGAGTAATCAAGAGATTAATTCTCTCCCTCTCTCTCTCTTATTCTCTTCTCCTTCTCCTTCCCTCCTAGGGCCGGCGCCCCTTGCCACTCTTAGGGCCGATGCCCCTTGTCCAACCTAGGGCCGGCGCAACCTCACCCTTCCAAGGGTTGGCGTGAGCAAGGATCACCAAGAAGGAGCCAAACAAGAAGAAGAAGAAGCGGATCGCAACTCCTCTCTTCCCGGAATTTAGATTCCGTTTCTTGTTGGTTAGTTTCCATTCTTTTCTCTTGTTCTTCTAGTTGTGCCTTTAGAGAATCTAGTAGTTCTCGTCGGCACAAAACTCGTGACTTTGCGAAGTCATCCCGAAGAGAACTCGGCGTGGACGCGAATAGAGGCGAAGCTTCCAAGGGACGCTACGGTTGGATCTCGTCCCTTTTCTTCGAGTTACGCGAGGTACAAAGTAAATTAGTTTACTTTTCCGCAATGTTTTAATTTATGATTACGTCCACACATCATAAGGTCGCATGCTAGATACGTGGTTAAAATAATTTGTGAAATTATTTTATGCTAATTCTTCCGCTGCATGTAAAATTTTAAAATATTACGAACCCGTATCCTTGTCAACATGCACCCGGTCCCAACAGTGGTATCAGAGCCGGTTAGTGTTCGACATAATCATATAATTGTTTTGCGGAAAACTTTGTCATAATCTCAATTTTGGAAAAATTTTCAATTATGGAAACTTTCCAATTATTATAAATTTTAGATTTAGGAATTTCAAAGTTTGGAAATCCTCATGAAATTTCGCAAACGTTTGAAATATCCTAGTTTCTGAAATTTTATGATAATTGTGAAAACTTCCCATCTTTGGAAACTTTCCAATTTTGGAAATTTTCTATTTTAGAAATTTTCAATTTTGGAAATATGTAAGTTTTCTTTGTACCAGAAACTTACAATTATTCTGAAAATCTATTATGAAATCTCGCAATTTTGGGCACTTTCTTTCAAGAAAGTCTAGACAAATTTATGGACAATTAATTGACAATTAAATTTGAATTGGTTTTTAAATTGACAACAAAATTCTTTATTTTGGATTGAGCCTCGGGGAGCCGTCCAATTTAAAGTTAGTTGTTGTAATTTAATTTCCCAATTTTAAATGAAATTGTCATGTTTAATTTGGTTACGCTTCCGAAGCGGACCAAATTGAATTTACGACAAATTTCTTTTCTTTGGGTATCTGAGCCTCGGGGAGCCACCCTTAGAAAACAATTTGTTGTAATTAATTAAATCCATGAATAAAATATGATTTAAGAGGTGATGCTCTTACATATTGTTGTCTCCAAAATTAATTAGGAAAATGGTTTCCTATAGAGTTTCTTAAATGAGATTTTCATGAAAATAATATGTGGTTGAATTAAGGGAATTGTCTCTTAATTTAATAAGATTTGATTTAGAGAAATCAAAGTCTTAAACATATTATTTCCGAAATTGATTATGACAATTTAGGAAATTGTTTCCCAAAACAATTCCTTGAATAAAGTATGAAATTAGAATTAGGAAATCCGGTTCCTAATTCAATTAATGAGACTTGATAAATTAAGTCACATACATACTTTATTAAGGAAATCGTTAGTCATGACATAATTATATGTCATGAATGTGCTTAGAAAAGAAAGGATGAGACCCAAAACCCCTTACAAAATATTAAGGCAACACCTTCCATTAATATGGTTAGAATCGGAGTTTTGTTTCTCGTTTGGGTTGATGGACACATCCATGCCCGGCTTGAACCTCAACATGTTCAAACCATGGAATTAGTTTATGAATAATATAGTTGGAGTCAGAGGTCAATCCTTAGTTTTGGTTGTTGGACACATCCAAGCCTGACTAAACGGTTGAATGAGCTCCAACCATATTAAAACTATTTCTTGATTAATGGGTCAGCCTTAAGCTTGGAGCATCGATTTGTTGTGCCACAGCCAAGGTCGATGTAAAGAGAGGTGCAGTTGGGTGCTATGTATAATGTTGCATACTTGTTAATGAGTTAACAACCCAATGATTTATGCAAACATTCAATTAGTTGATAGCATAAAGTGATAGTTACATATATGTGATATGTAATCGGTATAATTACCTACCTTCATAGCAAACTTGATGGCCACAGCCATGGTGGTTCTTATCTATGGTTGGATATCAACCTATTTGGAGATGTTCCTACGATCTCCCGAATTGATAAAAAGGGTTATTCAATTTGAAAAATAAATAGGATTTTTATTAATGTATGTTGATACATTCTTTAATCATTCTTCTCACATAATCTCAATTTGTATTTCTAGGATAATCACTCGATCATGTCTTCTCTGAATTTGCGTTCCATTTTGGACACCAATAAACTGACTGGGCCAAACTTCATGGACTGGCTTCGAAACCTGAGGATAGTCCTCAAGGCAGAGAAGCTTGCCTATGTCCTTGAAGATCAACTTCCCAACCATCCTCCAGAAGGTGCAACTCCAGACCAGCTAGTGGCCTATCAGAAACATGTGACCGATTCTGAACTTGCGAGTTGCATCATGCTAGCCTCTATGGTACCTGAGCTGCAAAAGCAGCATGAGCATATGGATGCTTATACCATCATCTTCCATCTTCATGAGTTGTTTGAAGAGCAGGCGAGATCCGAAAGGTTCGAAGTCTCCAGACTCCTCTTCACCACTAAGATGCAGGAAGGCACTTCTGCCTCGCAGTTTGTGTTAAAGATGTTGGGGTACATTGAGCGACTGAGCACACTCGGTTTTGCAATGGATCATGAACTAAGTATTGACTTAATTCTGAATTGTTTGCCCAAAAGTTATTCACAATTTGTGATGAACTATCGGATGAACAAACTAGAACTACCATTCCTGAGTTGCTCAACCTGCTGAAGACTGTGGAGCCTTCTGTAAAGCCGGATCAAAAGACGTACTGTTAGTTGGTTCCTCGAAGAAAGGTTCTAAGAGGAAGGCCAAAGAACAGAATAAAGGAAAGAAGAAAAAGGCCAAAAAGACTGAAAAGAAACCAAAAGGAACTTGCCATCATTGTGGCAAGGAGGGTCACTGGCGAAGAAACTGCAAGGTTTATCTTGAGTCCTTGAAGAATAAGGCATCCGATGCCCCATCCTCTTCAGGTATCTTCGTTATTGAATGTCACTCTATTTCCTCAAATACCTGGGTACTTGATACTGGGTGTAGCTCACATATATGTAATGACATACAGGGGCTAAGGAATAGAAGAAGACTCGTCAAAGGAGAAGCGAATTTGCGAGTTGGAAATGGAGCAAAGATTGCTGCTGTTGCCATCGGAACATATTTGCTAAAGCTCCCCACTGGACGTGTCTTAGAATTGGATAATTGTTATTTTGTTCCTTCGTTAATAAAGAACATTGTATCTATTTCATGTTTGAATGAAAAGGGTTATCATTTAACTTTTAGTAACAATTGTTGTTACATAACTTTAAATGGCGTTCTTTATGGGAATGGAACTTTGTGCAATGGTATCTACACGTTAGATTATCCGGTGACGTTTTCAATATCGAAGTTAGCAACAAACGTGCTCGAATAGATAATCGAATAGACTCCTACACTTGGCATTGCCGTCTTGGCCATGTAAGTAAGAAACGCATGACCGAATTACACCGATGTGGAATTCTGGAATCATTTGAACCCGGTTCATTTGATACATGCGAATCATGCTTAAAAGGCAAGATGACCAAATTACCCTTCTCCGGAAAAGGTAATCCAGTGGAAGAATTGCTTGGTCTAATACATACTGATGTATGTGGACCAATGTCAACTCTTGCACAAGGAGGCTATAGCTACTTCATCACCTTTATCGATGATCACTCACGATTCGGGTATGTGTTCTTGATGAAACACAAATCTGAAGCCTTTGAGAAATTCAAAGAGTTCAGAAATGAAGTAGAGAAACAACTTGGCAAAAGTATTAAGATACTTCGATCCGATCGGGTGGTGAATACTTAAGTCAAGAGTTTCAAGATTATCTTAGGGACAATGGGATATTGTCCCAATGGACTCCGCCGTATACACCACAGCATAATGGTGTATCTGAGAGGCGCAACCGAACCTTGATGGACATGGTTAGGTCATGATGAATCATGCAACTCTTCCAAAATCCTTTTGGGGCTATGCACTTAAGACAGCTGTTTACTTGCTAAACAGAGTCCCGACCAAGGTAGTCTCTACTACTCCATATGAGAATGGAATAGTAAGAAACCTCACTTAACTCACCTTAAGATATGGGGTTGTCCTGCTTATGTGAAGCGGACTGTATCAGACAAATTGGATGCTAAGTCTGATAAATGTCTATTTATTGATACCCTAAGGAAACGAAGGGTTACCAATTCTATCATCCCTTGGAACAAAAGGTGTTTGTTTCAAGGCATGCTGTATTTCTAGAAAAAGAATTTCTTTTACAAGAAAACAGTGGGAGTGGCATTGAACTTGATGAAGTTCAAGAAACTCCAATAGACATTACAGAGACACCTAGTCTAGACCCACAACCAATAACTCATAATGATGAGCTATCAGTTGAACCTAAAACAACACCACCTCTTCGTAGGTCTGATAGGACACGCAATATTCCAGAGAGATACGGATTTCTCATAAGTGAATCGAACGACGTGTTACTCATAAGCGATGACGAACCTATCATTATGAAGATGTTCTGAAAAGTTCAGAAAGGGACAAATGGCTTGAAGCCATGAAGTCGGAAATGGATTCCATGTACGAAAATCAAGTATGGACTTGGTTAACCCACCTGAAGGGATTAAGCCCATAGGGTGCAAGTGGGTTTTCAAGAAGAAAACCGACATGGAAGGTAATTATGCTTAAATCCATTCGGATGCTCCTAGCCATAGCAGCTCATTATGATTATGAGATATGGCAAATGGATGTGAAAACAGCTTTCCTTAATGGAAACCTGCTGAGGATGTATACATGATACAACCTGAAGGTTTCACATCGGTTGATAAAACCAAAGTATGCAAGCTTCGACGATCCATATATGGACTGAAGCAAGCATCAGGAGCTGGAACATCCGTTTTGATGAGACAATCAAAAGAGTTTGATTTCTCACAAAATCCTGACGAACCTTGGTGTACAAGAAGGTTAGTGGGAGTGCAGTCGTATTCCTAGTATTATATGTCGATGACATATTACTTATAGGAAACGATATATCAGTTTACAGACAGTTAAATTTGGTTGTCCAAAACTTTCTCCATGAAAGACCTGGGAGAAGCAACCTAT